>JAULBX010028048.1:0-115762 GCA_032358255.1 Heterotrichella gracilis
ACTGTAAAGTTGGATGGTGCATTGGCCTGTGGGGCCGGACGCATCGTTAACTGCACATTATCGGTTACTGCCGCGCATGGCAAGCCGGGGTTCAACGTAACAACAAAATTGATCGTAGTTAAACTGTAATCACTCGAACTTACTGAATACGTTGGCGTTAAACCTAAATTAGTTGGGGTAAAGAAGCCTGTACCATTACTGGTTGTCCAGCTTGGCAATACCGTACTACCAACCACTGATGAATTTAAAACTACTGATTGGGTGTTGGTGCAAATATTATTATCAATTCCTGTTAACGTTGGAGGGTCTACAAACGTCACCGTCAAACTACGGACCGTTGTGGTGCATCCTCCTACACTACTTAATGTTAAAGTTAAACTACCTGCAGCCAGATCGGCTGGTGTGGGTGAATACGTAATGTTTGTGCCCGGAGCAAAAAAACCTGTACCGCCAGACCAACTGCCACCAAGAGCAACTGGCGCCGGTGAAACTGTTCCGTTCAAAACAATGGGCACCAAATTATTTTTACAAATCGTAATATTTGGTCCAACAGCAACTTTTGGTCTTTGTAATATTGGCACAATAATAGAATCTTTTTTCGGTGTACAATTTCCTGTTGAAGTTAAGTAGAACTTTATACTGGTTAACAATGTGTCAGCTGGTGATAAATTGTAATTGACCGCAATGGTATTAACTGTGGATGTATACGGACTAAATAATCCTGTACCATTGGCTGTCGTCCATACACCCGTTATAGCTCCGCCAGAAACCGTACCTGATAAAACCACTTGCGCTCCTGAACCAACACAATAAGGCGTTACTGTTTGGGTCTTTACAAACGTTTTTCTTAAAAAAGAAGACATGTAATGGAATAGTCCACCAGTACTAGCATTTCCACCAAATACACCAAGCGCAAATACATCAACAGAATTAGCAACAGTGTATGAACCGATAGGCAGCGTTGAAATGTTCGTTAAATTCAACTGTCCACCGTAAAATGGCCCGCCAACTAATGTAGCTGTACCCGGAACCAATGTAAAATTAGCTGCAGTTATAGGTATGGTAACAGAACTTGTAGAGTTATTTAAAGTAAAAGTGCTTTGGGAACCATTTTTACATAAAAGGTTAAGATAAAATCCCTGATTATTTGTTCTTGAAAAAGAAACCAAATTAGATCCTGCACAATTTAAAGGCGGTAATAAAGCTTCACCCAATTCACATCCGGTGCCTGATGCATGCAAACAATAAACAGGTTTGTCTGCATTTACATACGTCAGAGCTTGTGTGGTTTTATAATGATAAGTATCGCCTTTGTTAATAAGAGTTGTGGTCGTTACTCCATCGTTAATAGTTAATTGTGTGAAATTTTCAGTCCCAACAATATAAGCCCCCTCATGTTCGGGCCCATTCATATAACCTTTATTTAAAATATAATCGGTCCCAACAATATCTACTGGAACGATCTGGTCTCCCATTAAATCATAACAGCCTGTTACACCCGAAACAGAGTCGTCAGCAACCGTAACAGAAATAGGTTTATCAGCAACAACAATTGTTCCGGATAAATTATTTCCAGAGGTTGCCGTGTTTTGGTTAAAATTTTCTACGGTATAAGCGCTGCCATAACTTGGTAACATAACACTGTATGTAATATTAGCAGGGTGGCCAATAACCGCACATTTAGGTGTGATCCATACTACGGTATTTGGTTGCGTAGCTACAATATTTATTTGCTGTTTAGGTTGATTAACTCCCGGTTGTGTTCCGCCCAAATTACCAAGTGTTTGATTATTCCAACGCGTTTGAAAAGGGCAAACGAATTCTAAACCCATTCCATTTTGACCTTTTAATGAAAAAGTTTCAGGATTATAAAAAGTATTTGGACTTGAAATTACATCGTAAACAACGGTAATGTTTGCAGATGACGAAATATATAAACCATACGGCAAAACTGTATTTGCAGGTTGTACTTCTAATGAATCAAATCCTCTATTTGTAACGCTTGCCATTTTATCCCTCCAAAACAAATAATCAAAATTTGTATTGGCTGGAATATTGATCGTTGTATCATATTTATTCGGTGCAATAGCGCCGGGTTGACGCAACCTTACAACAGTATTAGGTGTATTAAACGTTGATATGTGCACAACGTAATCCTGTCTAAAAGTATGATCAGGGGTAACCCATGGCGCCGCAAACCAAAAGGAGGTATCAATCTGCGCAAAGGACACAGTTAGTTTAACAAAGAAAAATAAAACCAACAAGGCTATTTTATTTCTTCTCTTCATTCTTTTTATTCTTTAGGTTAGTTTTAATACTATTATCAATATTATTTAATTCTTCTTCATCAGCATCCTGGATCTTATCTCCAACTGTTTTTACTTTTTTAGCTGATTTGGTGTACGTCAAAATAATTTCATGACTACCACTTGAATATTTTTGCAGAGCTGTAGTTGCATAATCATAACTATAACCTACCGTAAATTGTTTACTGATAGTTGCACCAAACATTGCAGAGGCAGAAGCTCCTACTCTGTAGCCACCACCTACCCAGAACATTTCTTTATAGATACATTTTAAATTAAATTCTAATTGGTAAGGAGATGGATTATTATACCTGATCAACATAGATGGTTGTAATACCCATTCTTTTTTCTTTTTATCCAAAACAAAATTATATCCCATAAAACCATACAAGTGTGGTGTTAACCTTCCAATTGTATTTTGCCAATAGATCTTTCCTTTTGTTAATTGCTGACTGCTTAGGCCCATGAAGAAATTCTTGCTATATAAATACAAACCAGCATTGGCATCAAAAGCATTGGCATTCAAAATATTATTCTTTAAGAACTCATCATCTTTGTCGTAGGTCTTGGCATTATAAATTTTTACGTTATACTGCACAGCACCTACACCAACTCCAAAACCTAAGTTTAACTTTTTATTAATTTTTACATGATAACTGTATGTTCCATAAAAAGAAGTACGTGATAATAAGCCGCTTTTATCATTTATAATTAAACCACCAGCTGCCATATTAGGACGCTTTTTAAATGTGCCATAACCGCTGGCCATATAGGTTACAGGTGCGCCTTCAAAACCGGCCCATTGGTTACGATAGCCCATGTTAAACTGCATGCCTTTGCTTGATCCTGCATAGGCAGGGTTATAAAGGTATTGATGAAGCGTAATGTTCGTGAATAAAGTTTGCTGCTGCGCGTTTGAGAACGAGTAACAAAGGATCAAAATAAATATATATAGTTTTGTCTTCATAAAGTTATTTTAAAATAGTTACTGTTCCTTTATAAATTCTTTCATCATTTACATCGTGCAAATTAATGGTGTAGAAATATGCGCCAACGGGCAACGGATTACCTTTATAACTGCCGTCCCATGCGTTAGAGTAGCCAACGCTTCGATACAATAACTCGCCCCATCGGTTGTAAACTTCAATTTCTGCTTCAGGAAAGAACACATTAATAAAATCTAAGCGCCAGATATCATTTTTTCCATCATTGTTAGGCGTGATCATATTTGGAATTAACTGCGTAACCTCTGCTGCAATATTTGTTACTTTAATAACCTGACTGTATGTACTTGTACAACCGAACTGATCAGTGATCGTTAATGTTACAGTATAAGATCCATTAGTTAAATAATTAGTTGTCGGGTTTTGCAGGTTACTTGTTAATGTGTTTCCAAAATCCCAGCTCCACGAAACGGCTGACTTTGATGAATCAATAAATGAAACGTTTGCTCCTAAACTTAAACCACTATTGTTGATGTAGATGAATTTAGCAATTGGTCTCGGTGTGATATCAACTGTTTTAGTAATTATCGACTTACAACCATTGTTAGAAGTTACTTCATGTGTAATGTTATAAATACCTGTAGCTGGGAAAACTAAGGATGTATCCTTTGAGTAAGCAAAACCAAATCCACCAAAATCATAATAATAACCACCGCTAGGGATTGAAGCAGGTGCAGAAATACTTGATTGATCTGTAAAACTTATCAATTGCGCAGAGCCTGTGCAGGCTCTTGAAATAGTAAAGCTTGCATTAGGTAAAGCATATACAGTAACAGGTCTGTAAACCGTATCGTAACAATTAAAGGTATTACTAACTACTAATTGAGCTGTAAAAGTTCCCGCATTGGTATACGTATAAATTGGATTCACAGCTGTAGAGTTACCACCATCACCCATTTGCCATTGCCATGTATTTAACGACCCCAAGCCTGAAGTATTAATTGACTGGTCGGTAAATATTGTTGTTTGGTTTAAGCATACCGTGTTTACAGTAAAATTAGCAGTCGGCTTATCTCTGAAATCGATCTTAACCTGATCAGACACACCGGCACAAATACCGTTGTTCGTAGTACTAAAAGTGAGTATCACAAAACCAGCGCTAACTTCGCCTGCTGTAGCAACATAGGTAGGTGTGAGTGAAGTGTTACTCGCGGTAAATGTACCCGCTCCGCCGTACCAGATACCAGTGTTTGAGGCTGTACCTGTAATAACAGCTGTTAAAGGAATTATAGGGTTATTTTTACAACTGTTAAGATCTACACCTGTGCTTACTGAAGCTGGCTGAGTGAAAATAACATTTACACTATCCGAAACTGCTTTACATTGCTGGTTACCTGTACTCGTCAACTTTAATTTTATAGTTCCTAATGCTATATCCGAAGCGCTTGGAACATACTGACACAATAATGCGAATTGATTTGGAACAAAAATTCCCGTTCCATTGGTAGTCCATTTTCCTGTATTTGTTACACTGCCAGTTACTTGTCCATTTAAAAATACGGTTGCGTTGTTAGCACATTTAAGAATTGGATTTATTAAACTGGCCTTGACCAATGGGGCGTGAACAATGCTAATACTGACCGTACTTGCGACGGCATTACAAATACCATTATTAGTACTGGTTAGCACAAAGGTTAACTGATTCAATGTTGTATCCGAATTAGAGAGCGTATAACTTGGCGTAAATGTATTTACACTTGGCGAAAAAGTACCATTACCAGGTGCCTGAACCGACCAAACCCCTTGCGTACTTGCGCCAAAAACGTTTCCGCTTAAGTTAACGGTAGCGTTGTTTGAACAAATAATAGAGCTGGAACCGGCAGTAACAATAGGCGCCTGCTTCACATATAATCTTAAAGTATCTGATTTATTAGGACAAATACCTGTTGACGTTAAAATAAATTTAACCAAACCTCCAGATACTGGTGGTGTTGGCGTTGGAATAATTGCTAATGATGTATCAATCGGATTAGGTGTGTAAACATTATTTGCGATCTGGTTTGGTCCACCTCCAAGTGTTCCAAAACCAGTTAAGCTCCAAACACCTGTAATAGGCCCTCCACCGATCAAACCATTCAAAGTATACGAAGTGTTAGAACAAATAGTTGCTGTAGGTACTGTGTTTGCAATTACAAAAGCATCAATACCAAACTCCGTTGCGTAAGCATAAGAACTGCCTCCAAGTGTACCACCATTGTGCACACCTAAACCAAAAATATCATTTTTATTTTTTAATACATTGTGCGAACCAACTGGAATTGTTGCAGTCGGAAAATAAAGTCTTGCTGCTACCAGGTTACCACCACTGCCCGGCACAGTTGTAAAACTGGCTGGAGAAATAGGAACGTTCACAGCATTGCTTGTCAGCGTGAATGTGTTTTGAAAACCAGTTCTGGTATAAAGATTTAAATTCAATGAATCGCTACTTAACCTCGTAAATGCTGTGGTATATGAACCCGCGCAGTATGCAGGCGTAACCTGTGCGCCGCTTAATTTACACCCGTAACCACTCACATGCGTTACATAAACCGGTTTATCTGTTTCAATATACGTTAAACCAGTAATGTTTACAGAATAAGTTTCTCCCGTATTGATTAACCAGTTAATGGTGCCTGTACCGGTTGTAATAGTTAAACTAGTTGAGTTGAGCGGGGCTAAAATGTAAGCTACGTCTGAAGTCCCTTCACCTTTAATGATCACATGTTCTTTTCCAATATTATCGCTTGTGGTTATTTGATCAGCAAAATAAGAAGGACAAAGAGCTGTAGACGTCCTAATAGAACCGCTTATAGTTACTGCTATCGGATTATCTGCAGAAATGATGGAACCTGCTAATTCACTAGGGTTAACAGCATTATTATCGCGCATTGAGAAAGTTTCCCCTTGCAATAAAGTTCTTGCAAACGTTACGTTCTTTGCTCTGCCCACGCAGGCTGCGCGTGGAGTAATTAAAATTGTTGTCACCCCTGTATTAGTGGCTACTACATCAAACCCAACACCAGCATCTGTAAACGAAGTAGTGCTTAAAATAGAATTGGGAAATGGGGTATAAAAATCAACCCCCTTAGCTCTTTGGCCCTTAAGGCTTATCATTTCTTTGTTGTTTCCTGAACCAACTGTGTAATAAACTGAAATATTTGCGTTAGAACTGATATAAATCCCTTTATTGCTGACGCTATTCGTAGGAGCACTTTCAACCCCGGTAATTGAAGCAGTTAAGTTGCTAACGTTTAATGAATTGGCAGCAATATTCAGATTTAAATTTATGCCTGTTGTAGTGCTATTTGCAGGTGTAACCACATGCACTGTTGCCGCCTGTGAATAGGTCTGAATGTGCAGTTCAATGGGAGATTGCCCCATCGTAGCCGAGATGTCAGGAGCCACGAACCAAAAACTTGTATCTACCTGTGCCTTAGGCTTAACTAAAAAAACAAAAAAGAAGAGCACTAAAAATAAATATCTTACCATACAGTGTTATACTAGAAAATAATTAATCCTACGAATATACAAAAAATATTGAAATTTTAGATAAATTAACAAAAAAATGAAGCTAAATTTACAAACATTACATTAGGGATAAGTATGCCAATAAACCGCCTAAAAATAGAACCCTTTAAAAAGCTCGAGTTATTTGCCAAAAAAGTGGTCGAAGGGTTTATTACAGGCCTGCATAAGAGCCCTTTTCATGGCTTTTCGGTTGAATTTGCAGAACACCGCCTTTACAACACTGGCGAGAGTACCCGACACATCGACTGGAAATTGTTTGCCCGTTCGGGGCGGTTATTTGTAAAACGTTATGAGGAAGAGACGAATTTGCGTTGCCAGATAGTTATTGATGTTTCAGCAAGTATGCAGTTTCCTAAAGATTCAGAAAATAATAAATTAAATTTTAGTGTTTACTCTGCTGCTGCACTTTGCGAACTATTAAAACAACAACGTGATGCTTTTGGCCTCACTCTTTTTGAGAACGAAATAGTTAAACACTTCGCACCAAAAGGTAGTCCTTCTCACCAAAAGTTAATCTACAATACGCTTGAAGAAATTTTAGATAAAAGCTTTGAAAGCAAGAATACCTCTGCAGCCAAAACATTAAATCAAATTGCGGAAATTATCCACCAACGCTCACTTGTTATAATTTTTAGCGACATGTTCGAGAATAACTCTGAGAACGAAGAATTATTTTCAGCCCTTCAGCATTTAAAATACCGCAAACATGAGGTAGTTCTGTTTCATGTAGTTGATAAAGCAAAAGAAATAGATTTTGAATTCGAGAATAAACCATACCATTTTATTGATCTTGAAAGCGGTGAAGAAATAAAATTAAATCCAAGCCAGATCAAAGAAAAATACCAGGAATCTATAAATCAATACAAAGATCTTTTAAAATTAAAGTGTGGACAATACAAGATAGATTTTGTGGAAGCCGACATTAACAAGGGCTTCGATAATATTCTGTACACCTATCTTGTAAAAAGAAATAAAATGCTATAAATTATTTTAGACATTATCTAAAAAATATTTATTTTTAATCAATCAATACAAAACTTATGAGCGATCAAACTTTTGAACCAACAGCTGAAACCGCCAATACAATTAAATGTAAAAATTGCGGTGCTAACTTAAGTTTTAAACCAGGTACGGATAGTCTTACCTGCCAATATTGCCAAACGCAAAATGAAATTGTAGTTGAGAAAATAGAGATAACTGAAAATGATTACAATAGTTTTTTAGAGCAAAATGTTTCTTCGTCCGAAAAACAAACGATATCAACCGTTAAGTGCGATAGCTGTGGTTCCTCGACTACTCTGCCTCCTAATGTAACTTCCAGTAGTTGCCCTTATTGCGATACGCCATTGGTGATAAAAAATGCTGCTACCTGTTCCATCATAAAACCAAAATATTTACTTCCATTTAAGGTTGAACGTAATAAAGCAAAAGAAGGGTTTATAAAATGGGTTGGTGGTTTATGGTTTGCTCCAAACAAGTTAAAAGATTACGCGCAACATAGTCTCGAAAAATTAAAAGGCGTTTATATGCCCTACTGGACCTACGATAGCAACACACATAGTAACTACACAGGATTGCGTGGTGTTTATTATTATGTTACTGAAACTTATCGCGATAGTCAAGGAAAAACACAAACCCGCCAGGTGCGCCACACAAATTGGTTTCCGGCTAGTGGGTCTGTAAATAATTCGTTCGACGATATTTTAGTTTGTGCATCGCACTCCTTACCAAAAAAATTAGTGCAGGATCTTGAACCATGGGACCTTCCTGAATTGGTAGCCTACAACGATCAATATTTGGCAGGTTTTGTTACCGAGAGTTATCAAACAGAATTACAGCCCGGCTTTGAGGAGGCAAAAGAACGCATGCAACCGATCATCAGAAGCAGTGTAAACTCAGATATTGGTGGCGATACACAACAAATAACTTCCCTAAATACTCAATACAACGATATCTCTTTTAAACATATTTTATTGCCATTGTGGATCTCTGCTTACAAATACAACAACAAGGTTTATCGTTTTACCATTAATGCCAGAACCGGTGAAGTGCAAGGCGAAAGACCTTACAGCGCCTGGAAGATCTTCTTCTTTAGTTTGGCAATTGTTGCAGTAATTGGAAC
This sequence comes from Heterotrichella gracilis, assembly GCA_032358255.1. Taxonomy (NCBI): domain Eukaryota; class Xanthophyceae; order Tribonematales; family Xanthonemataceae; genus Heterotrichella; species Heterotrichella gracilis. The sequence continues at coordinate 8,940 of JAULBX010028048.1, forward strand.
CATCATTTATTTTGCAAGACACAAAAACTAAATTTTTGTTAATTTATTTTTAGCGATTAAACCTTTGAGTAAAACGCTCGTCATACTGAAAATCAGTTATGACACCAAGAATATTAATTTTAGCCGACATCAATTCGCCGCACACTCAAAAATGGGTGCTTGGGCTCGCGAACGATAATTTTAAGGTTGGTGTTTTTTCATTTAACGCCTCAAAAAATAATTGGTTTGGTGCTCACGAAAATATAAGCTGTTTAAATAAACGAAAAACAAAAGTTGAGTTGAATTTGCTCAACAAACTTGCTTATCTATTATTCTGGCCAAAATTAATTTACCAGATCTACAAATTTAAACCAGATGTTATTCACGCTCACTATGCGTCAAGCTACGGACTGTTAGGCGCCTTAACTTTTTTTAAACCCTACGTCGTTTCAGCCTGGGGCAGCGATATAATGGAGTTTCCGAAAAAAAATCTAATAAATAAATTAGTTTTAAAATTTGTTTTGTTTCGCGCTACTAAAATTTGTGCTACTTCAACTGTTCTGAAAAAACAAATTGCAGATTACACAAAAAAACAAGTATATATTATTCCCTTTGGTGTTAATTTAAACATGTTTTATTCAAATCATTTACCCCACCCTAATAATGATTTTACATTTGGAATTGTAAAAGGATTAGAACCAATTTACAACATTGATAAAACAATTATTGCTTTCTATTCACTTGTAAAAAAATATCCTCAACTATCGTTAAAATTAAAAATTGTGGGTAACGGCAGTCAAAAAGAAAATTTGCTTGAGCTTATAAATTACTATGGCTTAAAAGACAATGTTGAAATGGTTGGCTCTGTTTCTCATGAACAAATTCCCATGCATTTAAATACGATGGATGTTTTGATAAATGTTTCAGAATCTGAAAGCTTTGGAGTAAGCGTTGCAGAGGCAATGGCTTGTCAAATACCTGTAATAGTAAGTGACCTGGATGGCTTTAAAGATCTAATACCTGACGAGAGTGTTGGTTTAATTACCCGATCAACTTCTCCATTGGACATTAGTATTGCCATGGAAAAATATTTAATGAATAATGAATTAAGATCTATCCTTGCTAAAAATGCATTCCAACGTATCTCTGAGCAATTTAGCTGGAAACAGAATTTAAGCGAAATGGAAAAACTTTACTTTGAGATGGCTTAAGCGTATTTTCTTACAACGTTGTGTATCTCAATTACTGGTTTTAAAAATTCTTCAAGATCATAAACACATAATTGCGAAGCCGCATCACATAAAGCTTTTGAAGGTTCAGGATGTGTTTCAATGAACATACCGTCAATACCACTTGCTACTCCTGCTCTGCTTAACACTGGTAAAAATTCTCTTGCACCACCTTTAGCATCTGCACTCGGAATTCCGTATTTACGAACACAATGCGTTACATCAAACACAACAGGGTAGCCTATATTATTCATATGAAAAAAACTGCGTGGATCAACAATTAGATCGTTATAACCAAAAACATAACCACGCTCCGTTAAAATTATATTATCATTCCCAGCGTCTTTACATTTTTGCGCGGGATGCTTCATGTTATCCGGCGCTAAAAACTGACCATGTTTGATATTAACTACTTTACCAGTTTTTGCCGCGGCAACCAATAAAGAACTTTGCATACATAAATAAGCGGGTATCTGTAAAACATCACATACTTCTGCAGCAAGCGCTGCCTGGTAGCTTTCATGAATATCTGTTAACAACGGAAAGCCAAATTGTTCTTTTACTTTAGCGAGTATCTTCATTCCTTTTTCCATACCCGGTCCATCGTAATAACTTAAACTACTGCGATTATCTTTTAAAAAACTCGACTTATAAATAATTTTAATTTTTAATCTTTCGCCAACCTCTTTTAATTTTTCTGCTGTTTTCATCATTATGCTTTCATCCTCAATAACACAAGGTCCTGAGATCAAAAATAATTCTTTAGAACCGCAGTCTATATTTCCAACTTTAACTATCTTCTTTTGCATAAAATTTACTTTTTAAATAGGACCACAAGATAAACAATTTTATGTGCATAATATATTTACTTTATCACAAAAATTCCAAACACAAAGTCTTTTCTTTATATCATGGAAAAAGTTCACCTGATTGCCATTGGCGGAAGCGCCATGCATAATATGGCCCTGGCACTGCACGAAAAAGGATTTACTGTTAGTGGTAGTGATGATGAAATTAACGAACCAAGTAAAAGCCGTTTAGCAAAAGCCGGAATCTTACCGGCAGCAATTGGCTGGTTTCCTGAAAAAATAACAAATGATATAAATGCGGTGATACTAGGCATGCATGCTCGCGCCGATAACCCAGAACTGATCCGCGCAAAAGAGTTAGGATTAAAGATCTATTCTTACCCGGAATATATTTACGAAGCCACTAAAAATAAAACACGTATTGTAATTGGCGGGAGTCACGGAAAAACGACCATCACTGCCATGATATTGCATGTTATGCATTTTCATAAAATAGAAACAGATTTTTTAGTTGGTGCTCAATTAGCGGGTTTTGATACTATGGTGAATTTAACCAATACATCAAAATATGCCGTAATAGAAGGTGATGAATATTTAGCCTCACCAATAGATCGCCGGCCAAAATTTCATTTATACAAACCAAATATTGCCATTTTAAGTGGCATTGCATGGGATCACATCAACGTTTTTCCAACCTTTGAGAATTATGTTGAGCAATTCACCAAATTCATAAATTTAATTGAACCTAAAGGTAATTTGATCTATTGTGCAGAAGATAAAGTACTGGCAGCGACTTGCGAAAAAGCTGAAAACACTGCCATTTCCAAGCAACCCTACTCTGTTCCAAGAAATGAAATTGTGAATGGCACAACTTATTTATTGGTTGGAGATGAAAAAATTCCACTTCAAATTTTCGGTAATCATAATTTAATGAATTTAAATGGCGCAAGAATGGTTTGTAATACCATTGGGCTTAGCGACGAACAATTTTATGAAGCTATTCAGTCTTTTAAAGGTGCTGCCAAACGTTTGGAGCTAGTATACAAAGAGAAGGATTTTAATTTTTATAAAGATTTTGCGCACTCCCCTTCTAAATTAAAAGCTACCACTGATGCTGTTAAAAAACAATTTACCAGACGCTATATTGTTGCCTGCATGGAACTTCACACCTTTAGTAGTTTAAATGAAGAATTCTTAACTGAATATAATGGCTCAATGGATCTTGCTGACGAAGCTATCGTTTACTTTAATCCGCACACCATTGCCCATAAAAAATTAAAAGAGATAACTGAAGAACAGGTTCACAAAGCTTTTAATCGTAAAGACCTGAAGGTATTTACAAAAAGTTCGGATGTTATAGCTCACCTTAAATCGAAAAAATGGGACAATAAAGTACTTTTAATGATGAGTAGCGGTAATTTTGACGGTGTTGATTTTGCAGTATTAGCTAAAGAATTAAAATTTTAAAAAGTAACATTTATGTAACTTACATAAATGTTACTTGAAGTAGATACGTTGTAACCACATTTTAAATAGAGGATCAATAAATTCTATAACTGGGCCAACACTATCAATAACTTCTTTATTCTCTAACCCTTCTTTTATACGCAATACATTGGCCGACGTGCCCAATTTGTAAGCGTACATTGTATCCTTTGAACTCATTTGTTTCACACCGTCTATCAATGCCTTTAAATAATTTAATTGATTATTGGTTAAATTATCGGTCTCACGTTGAAAAAGAATACTGTGTTGTAACATTAGATTCTCTAATGCACTGTCGATATCTTTATCGGTACAGGTTCTTTTTGAGAATAACCACGTTTGTTGTGCCAATTGTTGTACAAAATAAGGATGGTTTTCCATCAGCCTTGCTATTCTTTCTGCCTGAGCCTTATCTATTCTCTTTTTTGTATCGCTAAAGCGCTTAATGATAAAATTTATCCAATAATTCTCTTTTATCTTTTCTAAAAATACAACATCACCAAACTTATAAAACGGCATAGCCATACTCGAAAAAATATCCATAAGCAAATGCCTTTTACTGCCATATAAACAATAGGAAGTGTGTTTATGATGCTGCCAATGTGCTCTTAATTTTTTCTGAAAGGCCAATGGTTCATCAAAAAAAGCAATGTTTTGAAATTCATCAATACACACTACAATTTTTATTTTTTTATTCTTACAAATATTTTCAGCAAGATCCAGTATTTCATCTTGCCCTTTTTTAATCTCTTTCCAATCAAGGGAAATTGAAAGATCATTTAATGGATCGATGCCAACAGAGAACTGAGGTACTATCTTCTTAAAGAGTGCTTTACCGGCTCGTATGCGCTCCTCCCATTTTGTAGAGGTCACTTTTATCAACTCACGTATGTACGTTTCATAAAACTCTTGTTCTGTTCGGATATTGAACAGGTCAATAAAACAAAACACCAGTTTTGGGTTTTTACGTTTGCTTTGCTCCGTAGCTTTTTTTACAAGCGAAGACTTACCCCAACGACGTGGAGATATAAGCACCGTATTAGTACCTGAATTAAAATTTTGTAATAGCCGTTCCATTTCCACCTGGCGATTAGTGAAATCATGGCCGCTAACAATTTTACCAAAAACAAAAGGGGTTAATTCCATTTTACTCAAAACTACACAACAAATATAAGTAACATTTATGTAACTTACAAAAATGTTACTTACATAAATGTTACCTAAAGTATTAATTAACATATTAAAGGTTAATTAATTTTATTAAAACCTTGTAAATTGTTATTTTTGCTGGGCTTTTGAGAAATTATATCATACTCGTTATTCTACTGTTTTTTGGCAATATTCACTGCCAGAATTTTTCTGTTGGCGGCAGTATAAAAGATGGTACAAACGGCGAAACAGTTATAGGTGCCACAATCCTTTTAAAGGAAATAAATAAGGCAACTTCAACCAACCAATACGGTTTTTTTTCTATAGCGGCGCCTAAAGGCAAATACACGGTTATTATTTCTTACATAGGTTATAAAACAATAATACAAGAGCTTGAATTAGATAAAAACACCACACTAAACATTTCTCTTTCACTTGCCGAAACGAATTTGAACGAAGTGGAAATTACTACCAAAAGAGGGAATGAGAATGTAAAGAATACACAAATGAGTTCAATACAGCTTGATATGGCTGAGATAAAAAAGATCCCGGCATTTATGGGCGAAGTAGATATCTTAAAAACAATACAGCTTTTGCCCGGCGTAAAAAATGCCGGAGATGGCAACACCGGATTTTATGTGCGTGGCGGGGGACCCGATCAGAATTTAATTTTGTTAGATGAAGCGCCTATTTACAACGCCTCTCACCTACTCGGCTTCTTTTCTGTATTTAATGGAGATGCCATAAAAAATGTAAATCTTATTAAAGGCGGTATGCCAGCGCAATATGGTGGACGCTTATCTTCCGTACTTGATATCAGTATGAAGGATGGTAATAACCAACATTTTCAGGTTGAAGGTGGCATTGGAGTTATCGCTTCTCGCTTAACTATACAAGGACCAATTGTAAAGGATAAAGGTTCTTTCATTATTAGTGGACGTCGCACTTACGTGGATGTATTAGCAAAGCCCTGGATCGAAAGATCGGATTTTAAAGGCACTTCGTATTTTTTTTATGATCTTAACGCAAAATTTAATTACATCATTAACGAAAAGAATCGTTTATTCCTAAGCGGATATTATGGTCGCGATAAATTTATTTTTACAGATGAAGAAGGCGGATTTAAGACCAAGATCCCATGGGGAAATGCCTCTGGCTGTTTAAGATGGAACCACGTTTTTAATTCAAAACTATTTTCAAACACGTCTGCTGTATTTACAAATTATGATTTTAGTTTTGGTGCTACGCAAGACGATTTTGAAGTGATCATAAAGTCAGGCATCACTGACTACAATTTAAAATACGATCTAAATTTTTTTCCTAATTCGAGGCATACAATTAAAACGGGTGTGAACTATATTTTCCATGTATTTGTTCCAACAAGTGTAAGTGCCAAACAAGGCTCAACGGAATTTGATCTTGGCAAAACAATTAAATTGTATTCGCACGATGCAGCTATTTATGTTAGCGACGATTGGGAAGTAACTCAAAATTTTAAATTAAATGCAGGTTTACGCTTCGGAAATTTTACGCAGGTTGGTCCATTTAATCGTTATGTAAAAGATTTTACAGGCAAAATAACTGATACTGTTTCTTACAGAACTAATGAGGTAGTTGCTAATTACAATGGTTTAGAGCCACGATTCTCTGCCCGTTATTCTTTAACTAAAACCGCTTCATTAAAAGCTTCGTACGCGCGCAATTTTCAATATATACACTTAGCTTCTATCTCCTCAGTAAGTTTACCAACGGATGTTTGGATGCCTTGTACCGAAGTAATTAAACCACAGCAATCAAATCAATATGCATTTGGTTTCTTTAAAAACTTTAAAGACAATGTTTTTGAAACAAGCGTTGAAGTATATTACAAGACCATGAGTAATCAAATAGATTATAAAGAAGGCGCTCAGCCGGCAGATAATGTTTTTGATAATCCAGACAATGCGTTTACGTTTGGAAAAGGCTGGGCTTACGGTGCAGAGTTCTTTGTGAAAAAAAATGTGGGCAAATTTACCGGTTGGATCGGTTATACTTTATCGTGGACCTGGCGACAATTTAAAGAAATAAATTATGGAGAAAAATTCTTAGCAAAATATGATAGAAGACATGATGCCTCGGTTGTTTTAACTTATGATGCCAACAAACAATGGAATTTTGGCATGATCTGGGTTTATGGTTCTGGTAACAGAGGCACCTTACCCAATGGATTTTTTCTGTATGAAGGAAGTTTAAGTAATGATTATGGTTTACGAAACTCCTACCAGTTCATCCCCTATCACCGTATGGATCTGAACGTCACCTTCTCTCCTGACAGAGCAAGAAAACTCGAAAAAAGAAAGCAAACCTTAATAGCAAAGTATAAAGAAGAAGGCAAAGACACTTTGAATGTAGTTGTAACAAAAAAATGGGCGAAGAATTTTAGCAACAGTTTTACATTAAGTGTTTTTAATGTGTATAACCGTTACAACCCCTATTTTATTTATTTAACGCGTGAAGGCGATTTTACAAAGGGAACTTTAAAAGTTGGCGCAAAGCAGGTATCATTATTTCCTATTTTACCCAGCTTAACATGGAACTTTAAATTTTAATGAAACGTTTTATATACATAGCTTTTGTTCTCCTTCTTTTCTCTTGCAGAAAAGAAGTAAAATTAAAATTGCCCGATTACAAGCAAAAAGTAGTTGTTGAAGCAAGTATAGAGACCAATGGTTATGCGATTGTTTTTTTATCGTACTCTGTTCCTTATTTTGGAGACTTTGATTATACTGCTCCCGAAAAAACATTTATTAAAGGCGCGTTTGTTACAGTAACGGATGGTACGACTATAGACACACTTAAAGAGTTAGATCCAAACACCGGTTATGCTTACTTAGGTTTTAAATTAAAAGGTCAGCAAGGCAGAAACTATATATTAAAAGTAACTGTTGATGGCAAAACGTTTGAAACAAATACAAATATTTTAAATCCCGCAAAATTAGATAGTTTATATTTTAAAGGTGAGGAAGATACTTTAGGTTTTATTTGGCAAACTTTTTCTGAACCTCCTGGCTCAGGAGATTGTTATCGCTGGTACGCAAAGCGTTTAGGCCGCGACCAGTTTTATGCTGCGCCATTTGCTTCCGTTTTTGAAGATAAATTCATTGATGGAAAAACATTTGATTTTTCTTATGACCGTGGTCCGCAACCAAATGAGATCCAAGAATACAGGGAAGATCCGGAAAGGGGCTATTACAAACGTGGCGATACAGTTGTGGTAAAGTTTTGTAAGATAGGTCGGCGCGAGTATGATTTCTGGAACACGTATTATCAAAACAAAGCAAGTAACAGTAACCCTTTTAGTGCACCATCAAATATAAAGAGTATGTTTGAAGGTAATCAGGATGTATTTGGTGCCTTTGTTGGTTATTCACCTTTTTATGATACGATCATTATCCCAAAAAATTAATTATGAACACAAATAAAACAGATCTAATAGAACGTTATATAGAGCACAATCATTTCGGGAAATTGCTTGGAATGCATTTTACAATTATTTCTGAAGGGAGTGTTGATTATTCGCTCACCATAAAAAAAGAACATTTAGCAACACCAAATGCTGCCCATGGTGGCGTTATCTCTGCCTTAATTGATGGTGCTTTGGGTGTTGCAGGACTATCTTCCGTTTATAAAGAAAATAAAGTGGTGAGTACTATCGAATATAAATTGAATTTTTTATCTCCTGCGTTACTGGGCGATGAGTTAATTGCCAAAGCAAAAGTTGAACAAAAAGGTAAACGCATTTTAATTATTAGCTGCGATGTTTTTTGCGTGAACAGAGAAAACAAATTATTAGCAAAATCATTAGGTACATTTAATGCCTATGATGCCGCAAAGGCAGGATACAATTAATAGATATTCAAAAAAAAAAGCCGCTCTCGTAAGCGGCTTTTTTTTGACTATATTTTAACTAACTATTTTTGAATGATCACCCTAATGGTATGGTTTTGCAAACCGTTATTTAATTTAATAATGTAGGCACCATCAGGCAACTCATCTATATTTATTTTTTTGCTTAGTACGCCGTTCTCACTTTGAAATCTGTTTCTAAAAACAACCTGGCCTAATGTGTTATAAATTAAAATCTCGTTTACTTTTGCGTTCGCATCAATATTATTTAAACTCAAAACAAACTCACCGTTATTTGGATTTGGATAAACTTTAACAGAGCTATTTACTGCACTATTATTTTGTATTCCTGTAACATTATTAGTATTAATGTTTATTACCATAGAATCGTGACATAATGAGTCATATACATGTAAAAACACCTGGTATATGCCTGAAGGGGTATATGTGTGATTTATCGTTGATCCAAAACCGCTTTGCGAGTCACCAAATGTCCAGTAATAATTAGCAAATGGAGTTGCTCCTGTTGTTGTGCTTGCAAAATGAACCACTCCATTTGCTAACACCGTGTAATTAAAATTAGCATTAAGATTACATGAACTGTTATTTATTGTAATATATTTTGTGATAGAGTCCGTACATAACGAATCAGATAAATATAATGTAACCGGATATGTTCCATTGTTTGAATAATTGTGAGTAGTTGTTTGACCAAATGCAGAACCTGGATAAAAGAACCATTGGTATTGCGTAAAAGGCATTGTGCCGGTTGACGTGTTTGCAAAATTTACAGAGCCATTTGCATTAACTGTGTAATTAAAATTCGCATTTAAGTTACATGGGCTCGAACCTATTGTAATATATTTTGTGACTGAATCTGTACATAAAGAATCGCTTAAATATAATGTAACCGGATAGGTGCCATTATTTGCATATGTGTGAGTAGTTGTTTGACCGAAGGCAGAACCCGGATAAAAGAACCATTGGTATTGCGTAAATGGTGACGTACCGGTTGATGCGTTTGCAAACTGTACAAAGCCATTTGCGCCAACTGTAAAAGTAAAATTAGCATTCAAATTACAGGTTGTGGTATTAATGGATATGTAGCTCATCACAGAATCTGAACAATTGCCATTATTTACATAAAGCAATACCGGGTAAGTGCCATTAGTTGGAAATGTGTGTGTAGCTGTTGGACCTGAAGCAAAACCAGGATAAAAATACCATTGATACGTTGTTCCTGAATTTGTTCCCGTAGACGTGCTTGCGAAATTTACAACACCATTCGCGTTAACTGTGTACGTGTATCCTGCATTAAGATTGCATGTTGCCGTATTAACAGTAATATAAACTGTAAGTGAATCATAACAAGTACTATCGCTCGTAAATAAAGAAACTGCATAAGTTCCATTATTATTATAAGTATGTGTTACCGATTGACCAAAAGCACTACCTGGTGAAAAATACCATTGATAGGTAGTTGTTACATTCGTACCTGTAGATGTGCTTGCAAAATTCACCACACCATTTGCACCAACTGTATAACTGAAATTAGCATTAAGATTACAACTCGCAGTATTGACAGTTATGTAAATAAGAGTTGAATCATAGCAATTACCATTCATAGTAATTAAAGAAACCGGATAAGTTCCTGCGTTTGGGTAAATGTGCGTAGCAGTTGAACCGGTTGAACTTCCCGGCATAAAATACCACTGATAAAAAGTTGTTGCAGTTGTGCCGGTTGATGTACTTGCGAAATTTACTACACCATTTGCGTTAACTGTATAATTAAAATTAGCATTTAAATTACAAGTGCTTGTATTTACAGTTATAGTTGTTGATGTTGAATCAAAACAAAGAGAATCGTTAACATATAACACAACTTGGTAAGTGCCGTTATTTGGAAAAGTGTGTGTAACCGATTGTCCAAATGCACTGCCTGCTGCAGGGTAAAAATACCATTGATAGTTTGCTGCTATAGTCGTTCCTGTAGACGTACTCGCAAAATTTACAACACCATTTGCTCCAACAGTATAATTAAAACTAGCGTTTAAATTGCATATGGATTTTGCATTTCCAAAAAACAAGAACATACATGTTAGCAACAAAAATCCTTTAAGGTTTATTTTTGCAACATGATTTAAAATTGTTGTGACTTTTTTCATTTTAAATTATTTATTAAGGGTGTATAAATTTTGATCTCTATAACACCATTACATAAACAATCTAAAAATGGTTGGGCAGGGTTTAGATTTCAATACTAATTAACCGCAACTTATTGATAATAAGTTAATTAAAATTGAAAAAATAAATTTAAAAAATAGTCTAAGAGCGGATCAATACTTCTCTAGTTTTTCCTGAAAAGAAAGATCTCTGTTTGCTGCATGAATTTTTAGATTTAAAATTAATTCATCGCAACCGTTCCTTAATATTTCTGTTTGAATTTGCTGTATTAATTTAAAAACCAATTCAGGGCTCCCCTCCACTACAGTCTCAAAAGGACAGACCTTATAATTCAACCCACTTTTGTTTATCAGCTCAATAGCTTTATCAACTACTGCGTAACGATCTTCGTTGGTTTTTAATGGTAATAATTGTATTGCTGCATTTATTTGCATAATTAATTCAATTTTAATTGCGATAATTTTAATGACATAGAATTAGTTAACCCTGTCAATGGTTTTTCGGCCATAGCTTTAATAAAAGGATTAAGGTCGCCCATCAATTCTATTTTACATTGTCCGGTTTGTAAAGGCTCTCCAATAAAAAAAACTTTTAAACTAAAATTAAATTTAGCTAAACCCTGACTCGAAAATAAAATAAATTCGTTTTCCTTTACTTCTACTTTTTTAATGGTCATTGGTGTAATGCCTTTAATATTAAAAGAACACTCTGTATCTGTAAATTTAAAATCCTCTACTTTATCTTCCGGTAAAATAGATCCGAAATTTTTAAAATCACTTAAAAAATCAAATAAACTTTTTAAAGTAGATTGGGTTGAATTAGTTTCGCTAATAATTGTAAAGGCTGACACAAATAATATTATTTAATTTCGTACTTAACCAAAAAGCTGGCTTTAATTTTAATTTTTTTGAAAGAGATCTCATCTCCTGAAGACTCGGAACTTTCCACTCCACCATAACTTTGTATGGCATTGGAAGTTCTGTAATTATAGTTATATCCATAGGGATTATTCTCAACTGAATTTAAAGTTTCAGTAATCTGTATTGGTCCGCCAAGCTGGTTGCCAATGGCGGCTGCCAAATAATCAACTTTATCTTTTGCCGCTTTAATGGCTTTTATCCGGTTCTCTTTTGTAAATTCTAATATTTTAGTGTGGTTTAATTTAGAAATATACGCGTCATGTGCATTTATTTTATCTAAACGTTCATAAACTTTAGTTACCATATCAGCATTACCTACTTTTAAAATATATGATTTAGAAGTAACAACGTCTTTTTTATACGATTTAATTTTTCTAAAATCAGCATTAGCACTATTTAAAGAAAGATTTGAAATATCAATGCCGATTTCTTTTAAATTTTGTTTCAGATCATCTTCTTGCTTTTCAATGGTCAGTTTATCCTTTCCATCCTGCCTTTCCTGTAGAGTTATAGTAATGTATATTTCGTCAGGTACAATTTCTGTTTCACTCGATCCGGTTGCTTCAATAAATGCCTTCTTGATGTCGGCCATCTGACCGATCAATGGTTTAATTCCAAAAACCAATACCGCTAAAATTAAGATTGACTTTTTCATGTTATACTTTTAAATTAAAAATGCATACTTAAAAGTATGCATTAATAAATTATATAAAAATACTTTTATTTTATTTTACTAAAGTTTGTGCCCAGCCGGCCGGATTTGCGCGCCACTGTTTTAAACTTGCCATATCTTTATCTGTTATATATTCTTTGGTTAAAGCTGTATTAATTAAGGTATTATAATCCGTCAAGGTCTTTAAATTACATTTTGCTTTTTTAAAGCTTTGTTCTGCTTCATCAAAACCATAAGTAAAAATAGCAGCCATACCTTTTACAGTACATCCTTTTTCACGTAATGCTTCAACGGCTTTTAAACTGCTTCCACCGGTGCTAATAAGATCTTCTATTACAACTACATTTTGTCCGCTTTCAACATCACCTTCAATAAGATTTGTAAGGCCATGCTTTTTTGCTTCACTTCTAACATAAACAAAAGGCAATCCCATTTCCTGTGCAATTAAAGCACCTATGGCAATTCCGCCAGTAGCAACACCGGCTATTACATCAGGCTTTGCAAAATGTTTATTGATCGTATCAACAAATGTCTGACGAATAAAAGTTCGGATCTGAGGATATGATAGGGTTTTGCGGTTATCGCAATAAATAGGAGATTTAATTCCACTGGCCCAGGTAAACGGTTTTTCAGGTTGAAGCTTAACAGCTTTTATTTGTAATAAAAATTCAGCAACTTTAGACGCTGGGTTATCAAACGAAGTCATCTCGCAAATTTAGATTTTGTTTTATAGTTTAACACACTTTTTTATGAACAAAAAAATATATTATAATAATAAGTTTATTGAATTTGGACAAACGCAAAGTCAATCTTCGCAAAATCAAACAATTAAGATTTACAGTCCGGAAAATCTACAAACGTTAAAAATCATTATTAATAATTTCCTTCAAAAAACTAATTTAAATTCTATCGCAATTTTAAATTATAGTTTTGAAGAGGCTATGAATTTTTTTAAAACTTCTTTTTTTTATATTGAAGCGGCCGGAGGATTCATTGAAAAAGACAAACACTTTTTGTTTATCCACAGATTGGGGAAATGGGATCTTCCAAAAGGAAAATTAGATTCAGGAGAAACGATAGAAAATGCAGCAGTACGAGAATGTGAAGAGGAGTGTGCAGTAACAAATTTAAATATTGTAAAGCAACTGTCTTCCACATTTCACTTTTATTCGTACAAAACTGGTTTTGCTTTAAAGCAAACTTATTGGTATCACATGAAGACCGATCACAACGGGGAACTTATTCCACAAACGGAAGAGAATATAGATGCAGCTGTTTGGTTTTCTGAAATTGAGGTCAAAAAAATAGCCTATAATGACACGTATTTGACCATAAAAGATGTCATTTTAGAGGCCTTAGGCCCCGTAAACACTGAAAAATAAAAAATTTAACAAATATTTGGAGATTTAGTTATTTTAATTACCTTTATAATACAAATTACAAGATTAAATTATTATGAACATTTTTGTTAGCAACATCAGTTTTAAAGTTAGAGAACAATCACTAACCGAATTATTCGCGCAATATGGTGAGGTAACCAGTGTAAGGATCATTAAGGACAAAGAAACACGCCGTAGTAAAGGCTATGGATTTGTTGAAATGCCAAATGATAATGAAGCCAATGCAGCAATTGCAGCTTTAAATGGAACAAATCACCACGACCGTGACATTGTTGTTGCTGAGGCAAAAGGCAAAAGAGAAACAGACAGCCAGCCAACTAACTCTGCAGAGTAACCTTTTTATAAAAAATAAGGATAATGTTTATCCTTAAGTCCTTACCCCGAAACCTAAAAGTTTCGGGTTTTTTATTGATATCTCGTCAATATCTTTCTTTTTACAACAACATCTCTGTATTATCTTTGCAGGAATTTGAACTAAAAAATAAAAAAAGTAAGTTTTTCTCCTTATGCCAAAAGATATATCCATCAAATCTGTTTTAATTATAGGCTCCGGCCCAATTATTATCGGACAAGCCTGCGAGTTTGATTATTCAGGTTCTCAATCTGCAAAAAGTCTTCGTGAAGAAGGGATTGAAGTTACTCTTATCAACTCCAACCCTGCTACTATTATGACAGACAAGGTTACTGCGGATAATATTTATTTGTTACCACTTGAAGTAAAATCGATCATAAAAATACTAGAAACGCACAAAATAGATGCTGTGTTACCAACCATGGGTGGCCAAACCGCGCTAAATCTTGCATTAAAATGTGAAGACCTTGGTATTTGGAAAAAATATAATGTGCGCATGATTGGTGTGGATATTGATGCGATAAAAGTTACGGAAGACCGCGACCTGTTTCGCATTCGCATGAATGAAATTGGTGTTGCAATGGCGCCGAGTAAAATTGCAAAATCGTTCTTAGAAGGAAAAAACGTTGCACAGGAATTTGGTTTTCCATTGGTTATCCGTCCATCGTTTACCCTTGGTGGCAGTGGCGGATCAGTTGTTTATGAAAAAGAAAATTTTGACGCTTTATTGAACAGGGGTTTACAAACATCGCCCATTCACGAAGTATTAATAGATAAAGCTGTTTTAGGTTGGAAAGAATTTGAATTAGAATTACTGCGCGATGCAAACGATAACGTTGCAATTATTTGTTCGATAGAGAATTTTGATCCAATGGGCGTACATACAGGCGATAGTATAACTGTTGCGCCAGCAATGACATTAAGTGACAGCACGTATCAGCGCATGCGTACTATGGCAATTAAAATGATGCGCAGCATTGGAAATTTTGCGGGTGGTTGTAACGTGCAGTTTGCAGTTAGTAACGATGACAAGGAAGATATTATTGCTATTGAAATTAACCCGCGCGTGTCGCGTTCTTCCGCGTTAGCAAGTAAAGCAACTGGTTATCCAATTGCACGTATAGCAAGTAAATTAGCTATTGGCTATCGTTTGGATGAATTGATCAATCAAATTACAAAATCAACATCTGCATACTTCGAACCAACTTTAGACTATGTTATTGTGAAAATTCCGCGCTGGAATTTTGATAAATTTAAAGGCTGTAATCGCGAATTAGGTTTTCAAATGAAATCGGTTGGCGAGGTAATGGGCATTGGGCGCAGTTTTCAAGAGGCGTTGCAAAAAGCTTGTCAGAGTTTAGAAATAAAGCGTAATGGATTAGGTGCTGATGGAAAAGAAATAACCAACCAGCAGGAATTATTGAACGCATTGGAACGTCCAAGTTGGAACCGCTTGTTCATGATCTACGATGCCATGAAAATTGGAATCTCTATAAAAACCATACAAAAATTAACCAAGATAGACATGTGGTTCTTAGGCCAGATCGAAGAAATGATCGCCCTTGAGAACGAGATCTCTAAATTTAAGATCGATACTCTATCAAAAGATCTGTTGTACGAAGCAAAACAAAAAGGTTATGCCGACAGACAAATTGCGCATCTTTTAAAATGTTTTGAAAGCGAAGTGTTTACTAAACGTGATAGTTTGGGAATAAAAAGGGTGTTTAAATTAGTTGATACTTGTGCTGCAGAGTTTGAGGCAAAAACGCCTTACTACTACTCAACTTTTGAAGATGAGAATGAAAGTGCAAGCTCTGATAAAAAGAAAGTGGTGATCCTAGGTAGCGGCCCTAACCGCATTGGCCAGGGTATTGAGTTTGATTACAGTTGTGTTCATGGTGTATTGGCAGCAAAAGAGATGGGTTACGAAACCATTATGATAAACTGCAATCCCGAAACCGTTAGTACAGATTTTAGCACTGCCGATAAATTATATTTTGAACCTGTTTTCTGGGAACACATTTATGATATTATCTTACATGAAAAACCCGAAGGTGTTATTGTACAATTAGGCGGGCAAACAGCTTTAAAACTTGCAGAAAAATTAGAACGTTACGGCATTAAAATAATTGGAACAGACTTCAAATCATTAGATCTTGCTGAAGACAGAGGAAGTTTTTCTAATCTTTTAAAAGATAATAATATCCCTTACCCAAAATTTGGTGTTATTAAAGACGCTGAAGAAGGACTTGAACTGGCAAAAGAGCTGGGTTTCCCATTATTGGTTCGTCCAAGTTATGTATTAGGTGGCCAAAGTATGAAGATCGTTATTAATGAGGAAGAGTTAGAACAACATGTTGTAAAATTATTGAACGATCTTCCTGATAATAAAGTTCTGTTAGATCACTTTTTAGAAGGTGCCATTGAAGCAGAATCAGATTCTATTTGTGACGGTAAAGATGTATACATTATTGGCATTATGGAACACATAGAGCCTGCAGGAATTCATAGCGGCGATAGCTATGCTGTTCTTCCTCCATTCGATCTTAGCCCTAATGTTATTAAACAGATTGAGGATCATACACGCAAAATTGCACTGGCATTAAAAACAGTTGGCTTATTAAACATACAATTCGCTATTAAAGACGAAATAGTTTATATCATCGAAGCTAACCCACGCGCCAGTCGTACTGTACCTTTTATCGCAAAAGCGTATCGCGAGCCTTATGTTAACTATGCAACCAAAGTAATGTTAGGTGCAAAATTAAAAGACTTTAAATTTACACCTTACCAAAAAGGCTATGCCATTAAGGTACCAGTGTTTAGTTATGAGAAATTTCCTGAGATACAGAAAGAGCTTGGGCCGGAAATGAAGAGTACCGGCGAAGCGATCTATTTTATAGATGACTTGTATGACGAGTACTTCCAAAACATTTATAGTGAAAGAAATTTGTATCTTAGTAAATAAATTAACCCATTAATTAATACCATGAAAAATTCAATTTTAAAGATCAGCGGTTTATTTTTAGTTATTGCTGTTGTCGCTCTTTTTTGGGCAGGAACAACCAATAAAGCAACAGCTAAACAACCTTTACCAACAATTTACGACTTTAAATTAAAGACCATTGATGGCGAAGAAATAACTTTAGCAAAATTTAAAGGAAAAAAAATGCTTTTAATAAATGTTGCAAGCGAATGTGGTTATACACCTCAATATAAGAACTTACAGGAGTTACATAAGCAATATGGCAGCAAAGTAGTATTAATAGGCTTTCCGGCAAATAATTTTGGTAAACAAGAGCCGGGTTCTGCTACAGAAATAAAAAGTTTTTGCACAAAAAATTATGGCGTAACTTTTCAAATGATGGATAAAATAAGTGTAGCTGGTGCAGATGCAAATCCATTATATAAATGGTTGTGTAATAAAGCTGCTAACGGAGTAACAGATAGTGCACCAAATTGGAATTTTTGTAAGTATTTAATTGACGAAAAAGGCACCATCATTAAGTTCTTTCCTAGCAAGGTTGATCCATTAAGTACAGAGATTACCTCATTACTATAATAAAATTTTAAGACAAAATAGAAGCAGCCTGGCAAACATATAGCCCGGCTGTTTCTGTTCTCAGGCGGTTCTCACCAAAACTTACAGCTCTAAATTTATTCTTTAAGGCAAATTCAACTTCTTCTTTTGAAAAGTCACCTTCCGGTCCTATTAAAACTAAACTTGCTTTGTTTTTAAAATCGATCTGTTTTACATTTTCTTTTTCTGATTTAAAACAATGAGCAATAAATTTTTGATCGGCATTTGAGGATATTACAAGATCTTTAAAGGAAACCAACTCATTTACTTTTGGCAAATAAGCTTGCAGGCTTTGTTTTACAGCGCTTTCAACGATCTTATTTATCCTTTCGGTTTTAATAACAGTCCTTTCTGAATTGTGACAATTAATAAAACTGATCTCATCAATACCGATCTCCACGGCTTTTTCGATCATCCACTCTATCCTGTCCATCTGCTTGGTGGGCGCAATAGCTAAATGCAAATAATAATTTCGTTTTTGTTGCAAAACTGGTCCGGAAAGTATTTTTGCACTACATTTTTTATCGGAAACTAATTCCAAAACAGCATCATAAAAATTTCCCGCACCATCTATTAATTGAATAGGATCTCCAGACTTTTTACGTAAGACTTTTGCACAATGCCAACTTTCTTCGCTGGTAAGTGTGCCTATTTTGTCTATTACCGTTGCAATAAAAATATTCATTCTATAAAAATACGTAATTTAGCATTACATGAATTATTTAGCCCATGCTTTCTTATCAAATAATGATAGAGATCTTTTGATCGGCAATTTTATTGCTGATCATTTGCGTGGGAATGATTTTAAAGATCACAAACCGGAGGTAATTGAAGGCATTTACATGCATCGTAGAATAGATACATTTACAGATTCACACCCCAACTTTAAAGCTAGTAAACGTTTATTTTATAATGGTTATGAACGTTACAGCGGCATATTAATTGATATTTATTTCGATCATTTTCTGGCGAAGAATTTCAGTAATTATTCATCTGTACCATTAAAAGATTTTTGTGATAAAGTGTATAAGATCTACACTCAAAACCAAAATTTATTGCCAAAAAGCAGTTCTAATTTTTTGGATTACGTTTTAAAGAACAATATCTACTATGAGTATTCTTCTATAGAGGGCATTGAGCGTGTATTATTTCACCTATCACACAGGATAAAACACCAGGTAATGCTCAACGAATCAGTAGTCTTATTTAAAGAAAACGAAAGAGAATTAGAAGAAAATTTTAGCCTGTTTTTTAAGGATGCGGTAAAAGAGTTTTTATAGCCTGCTTTTAAGTGCGTTTATCTCTTGTTGCAAGGTGTCGATCTTATTTAATAAATGAGAAATGGCTTCAATGCCCTCCATATTTATATTAAGATCATAATGCAAGCGGATCATTTTTTCAAGCTCATTTAGTTTTTCTTTTTCTATATATTCGATTTCTTCATAAACAACAATGGTTATCAAACCATATTCTTTTAGAGAATCTACAAATGAAGCGTCTACTTTATATACTTCACAAAAATATTTTGCCGGTATAAAATTCTCAATTTCCATTATTCCTGATCTTTGATAATTCTTTAAATAGTTCTTTTTCTTTCTCGCTTAAATTAATTGGCGTGTTTATTTTAAAAGTTACGTATAAGTCTCCAAATTCTCCTTCACGCTTATAAACAGGAAATCCTTTGCCTTTTAATTTCACTTTTGTTCCGTTTTGGGTTTCCGCTTTAACAGGTAATTTTACTTTACCATCAAAAGTATCGATCGTTATCTCGCCACCTAAAACAGCGGTGTAGAGATCCAACTCAACATCTGAAAATAAATTATTTCCTTCACGTTTAAAATTGGTATTGTTAATAATCAAAAACGTAATATATAGGTCACCATTCGGCCCACCGTTCACACCTTCGCCACCATGTCCGGCTATTTTTATTACCTGCCCGTTCTCTACACCTGCAGGAATTGTTATGCGAATACTTTTGCCATTCACAGTAAGTGTTTGTTTATGCGTTGTGAAAACATCTCTTAAACTTAACTGTAATTCGGCATTAAAATCCTGGCCACGGTATTTTGCCTGGGTGCGTCTTCCTCTATCCTGGCCGCCAAACATAGATCCGAAAAAATCAGAAAAATCTTCGCCGGAAAAATCTCCTTCTCCTGTTGAGAAGCCGCCACCATATTGTTGCCCACCACTACTTTGTGAACGCTGGGCATTTTTTATATCATCTGCATGCTTCCAATCCTTACCATACTGATCGTATTTTTTTCGTTTTTCAGGGTCACTTAAGACCTCATTTGCCTCATTTATCTCTTGAAATTTCTTTTTTGCATTAGCATCGTTTGGATTAAGATCCGGATGGTATTTGCGCGCTAATTTTCTATAAGCTTTTTTAATTTCAGATTCTGTAGCCGTATTGCTTAACTCCAGCACTTTATAATAATCAATAAACTCCATTATTTAAAATATTATACTGTGTATTTAGTTGAATTAAAATTTTGAAACATTTGTATATGCGATCGTTTTAGTAAATTTAAAAAAACAGAAGCTATGATCGGATTACTTTTAACATCGGCTCTTTCAATTATTTTTGTTGTACCTGTTTCTTTATTTTCCGAAAATGTAAAATCAATGGTGAGGTAAACATTTTTCTTTACTTGCGAAATGTATTTTATGTGTTTATGTTTTTCAATCTCAAGAACGGTGGCCTTATAGTTTGGCTTGAGTTTAATAAAACCATACAGGAGCATTTCTTCATCCACCTCATATTCAGTTTCATTTGGTTGGGTTTTAGAAACGACTTTAACTGTTTTCATATGGGGATGAAAATGCCCAAATTTGGTAAAATCGAGTATTACATCGTAAATAGTTTCAAATGGACTGGTAAACCTATGTTCGATAGTAAAATTATGATTAGCAGCCATAGATAGGGTATTATCTTTAATTCTATTTTCTTAGAGTAAAGCTAGGGAAAATAAGTACAAAAATACATTCAAAACAAGTGCCAAAAAATGATTGTTATCATTAAGACGGAAGATAATGAAAGCAAATAAACACCAAATAAAAGACAAACTAAAAGATAATTATTAGTGTTTAAGCGGGCGCTTTTTGATCATACCGCCTTTAGTATCCTTTACGCTGCTCATTACCACAAAAGCATTCGGGTCTATTTTTTCGATTTCGGTGTTTAATTTATTTAATTCCAGCCGTGTAATAACTGTATAAATAATATCGATGTTCATAGCATCGCCTGATTTTCCGAAACCGCGCTTTCCATTATAAACAGTTACTCCCCTGCCCATAGTATTTATGATCATGGCTCGTATTTGTTCGCTGTGCGATGAAATAATTGTAACGCCTGTGTACTCTTCAATACCTTCAATAATAAAATCAAGTGTTTTAGAAGCTGCTAAATAAGTTATCATAGAGTAAAGAGCAATTTCCATAGAAAGTAAATAGGCAGCAGCAGAAAAAATAATTACATTAATAACTATTATCACATCACCAATAGTTGTTCCAAATTTGCGGCTTAAATAAATAGCCAATACTTCTGTTCCATCGATAACAGCTCCACCTCTTACTGATAAACCAATTCCCGCACCAAGAAAAAAACCACCAAATACGGCAACCAATAAGGGGTCTTTTGTGATATCGGGAAAATTAACTGTGGCAACACATAGTGCCAATCCTGAAATGGCGAACGCAGTTTTTATAGCGAAGGATCTACCAATAATTTTATAACCAAGAATTACGAATGGAATATTTATCCCAATTATCAATAAATAAAGTGGAATGGTTGTAAGCGCCGAAACCAACAAAGATATGCCTGTGGCACCACCGTCAATAAAATGATTAGTTAAAAGAAATCCCTTAAAACCAAAAGCTGCAGAAAAAATACCGATAACAATTAAAGCAGCATCTTTTAATAGACCAAATGAAATAATTTTGAACTCACGAAGGCCTTTTGCTAACTGGTAATCAGAGTAACTGTCATTTTCACCATTCGTTTTTTTACGGCTTAGTGTTGTTTTGGTGATTATTTGAGTCCAGATCGAGTTCATTTAATTTAATGTTAGTTTATGCTAACATCTTAAATATACATTTTTATTGTGAAAAATAAAAATGCGGTCAGGGTTTTGGATTCTCTGTTTTATTCTCAGGCGTTTTAGACGCAGCGTCTTTTGCACTATTGCGCTTATATATTGCAACGCACAACATTAAAATAGCGGCAAAGGCAATTAAACCTAAAATACCCCACAATAAACCTGAAGTAGATTTAACCACAACTAAAAAAACAATGGCCACCAAAAAAACAGTAGCTAGTTCATTAAATAAACGCAAACGGAAAGAACTGTATTTAAAAACTCCTTGTTTTTGAGAGTTAAGGATGCGCTGACACTCTAAATGATAAAGGGTTAACAAACCAACCACAATTAATTTTAACCACATCCAGGGTTGTGACAAATAATAACTCATGTTTGAAAAAACAAGCCACCAGCCAAATACGTAAGTGCCAATCATCGCCGGCCAACCAATAATATACCACAATTTTTTTTGCATGAAAAGCAATTGCTGAGTTAAGATAGGTCTTGCCACTTCATCTTTGCTTTGTGCATCGGTTGAATAGATAAATAACCTAACCATGTAAAATAAGGCTGCAAACCAACAAATTACAAAAATTATGTGCAATGCTTTTATATATGAGATATCCATACCACAAAAATAAAGTATTATGATTAATTTTACACCAGTTTATTAGTATTAATTACCACCAAAACAAAAATATGAAATCAAAAACGCCTTCACAATCTGTAACAATAAATACAGAAGTTGTTTTACCGAACGATACCAACCATGTTGGGAATTTATTTGGCGGTAAGTTAATGCAATGGGTGGATATTACCGCTGCAATTGCAGCACAAAGGCATTGCGGCAGGGTTGTTGTAACCGCGGCTATAAATCATGTATCGTTTGATAATCCTATTAAGCAAAATAGCATTGTAACACTAGATGCAAAGGTAAGCAGGGCATTTACAAGTAGCATGGAGGTTTTTGTTGACGTTTTTGTTGAGAACGCAGTAACAGGCGAAAAAACAAAGTGTAATGAAGCAATTTTAACTTTTGTTGCTATTGATCAGAATGGATCACCTCTACCCGTTCCTCCATTAGAGCCAGAAACAGAAATTGAGAAAAAACGTTTTGAAAGCGCATTAAGAAGAAGACAATTATCTTTGGTATTAGCTGGCCGTTTAAATCCTGCAGATGCAACCGAACTTAAGGCACTGTTCTTAAAGGATTAAACTACTTCGTTTTTAAATGTAGTTCCTGTCTAGATTTTGGGCGTTTATCATACTGCCAGTTGAATCCTTTTATTTTAGTAGTTTCGGGGTTTACATCTTTTATAGGTGTTATTGCTCCATCAACTTCTGGCTTTAACGTAACTCGATCAATATCTTCATTCTTAAACCACATATTTATTTCGGCACATTTGGTTTTATTTAAACCCGCAATTGAATTTTTATTCTTCACATAATACAATGCTTCTGCATTTCCGAGAATGATCACTTTTCGAATGGTATCATTTTTAATAAACCCTTCAATACTTCTGCCCGAAAGCTGATTAAATTTATCTAAAGAAGTTGAATCTACCTGCTGAATGAGAAACGAATTATTTTCTAACTTAAAGCCATTAACAGTATTCTTACCCAGATAAACTTTTATCAGCTTCGCTGTAGCTTGCGATCTGTTGGTCCACAGCATAGGATTTCGAAATAATTGCAGTAAAGAATCCTTTGTATTAAGGGAAGCCGAATCTGCTCTCGCCTGCAGATCTTTCTTAAATATTTTCACATGATGGTATGCATTCAAAAAATTATCAACAGAATCAAGATCTCTGTGATACAAAGTATCGGCAGCTATGAATAACGTATCGTTATCCACAATACGGGCATAAACAGGGTTTATTGTAACAAGTGCTTCAGACTTTTTCTCTTTAAATTCGGCATATCCACCGTAAATAATAGACTTTTGTGACGTATCAATAAGACGAACATTTCTAAAGGCTCGTCCTATTTTTGTATTTCGGTTAAAAAATAAACTATCACCGGTCAATTTTTGTTGCGAAGTAACCAGCAAAGCATTAATGCTAAATTGACCCAACTCTTTATCAGTATCGTAATATCCATTCTCGCAATAAATATAATCGGTTTTACTAATGATGATGCTGGGCCCGAGAAAGAATGCAGTTTTGGTTATTGTATTGTAGCGCAATGTATCCGATTTCATTTTGTAATCGGGGTTTGTCAACTCAACGTCATAATGAAAGGCAAGATCTTTTGTTGCGGAATAATAATGTCCGTTCTTACTTACCAAAGTATTTTCCTTATTTACGATCTTCCCGCCATCGTAGTAATTCGCAATAGAATTGCCTACATCAAAGGTCAATAGATTTGTTGTAAGCACCATATCTTTTTCTATGCAAGTAACAGAGTTTTGAAGTGTGGCCATTTTAGTTTTGCCGTCGTAAAATAATTTTTCGCCGGTAACCGTTATGCTATCGCCTTTGGTAATTACTATGTGCCCAGAAGCCTGCATTTTACTTTCCCCATCGTAAATAAGCGCTGAATCGCAATTTAAAATGGCACCATCGTGTTCGCAAACAACATTCCCAGTTAACACCTTCGCATTGCTTTTGTCCTGATCGAAGGACAAACTGTAAGCGTGTTTAATATTAATTGTTTTTGCAACAGGCGCTTGTGTTTTGGTTTGAACAGCAACCTGTTTCGGAGACTCTTTTACAGCCTTTTTAGTTTGCGCCAAAAAAGTTAAGGGCAAAACAAAAAATAGTATTATAAAAATTATTCTATTCAACATTACGTTTTGTAGGTTGCCAGATACTTGTTTCTACTCCTTTTGCAAACATAAAAAAACCTTTAAGGAGAGCAAGGTTCATGAAGTAAAAGTGACTAATGAATTTAAATAAAGCTATTTTGAAAGGAGAAATAAAGTCAATCAAAGGAAATAATAACAATAAGATCTGGACAATAAATAATGCTAAAAAAAAGCTGCTGCCAAAAGAAAGTAAACCTGCGCTAACCAAACAGAAAATCAGAAAGAAGGGCGTCAACCAGCGTAACACTTTGTGCGACCAAAAAGCAAAGGCAGAACCTTTCCAAAATGGTACTAATAATTTTTTATACCGAAAAAGGTTTTGAAAATTACCAATAGAGATACGCACTTTGCGTTTAAATTCCTCATTCGCCTGCGTAGGAACGTCTTCGTAACAAATAGCTTCTTTATCAAAAACAATTTTTTTACCATTTTCAATTACATTCATGGTGATGTAAAAATCATCCATAAAAAAATTCTTTGGCACCGGTGCATAATATTCTTTTCTAATCGCATAACATCCGCCTTCAGCGCCCATTACAACGTTCCAGCGCATATACTCGGCATACTTGATCTTATTTTCAAAAACTATGTATGATTTTTCTTGTTTTGCAATGCCTTTGTCAGAATTAGAAACCTTAATAATATTAGCACAGACCTGCGCGAATTTTTGATCCTTAAAATGACGAACCAGATTAAAAAGAGTATCTTCTTTAAAAATTACATTTGCATCCGTTAAAATAAATATCTCTTCTTTGGCCTGTTCTGCCAAAGCATTAATAATATTTGCTTTGCCGGTGCGACCACCAAACTTTATCAGATTCAAATTCTTATTCTCTTTTATTAAATCGGTTATTATTTGATCGGTGCCATCTGTAGAAGCATCTGAGCCAACATAAATAGTTATCTTAGATAAAGGATAAGTTGTTTTTATAACTGAGATTATTTTTTCTTTAATGATTTTTTCTTCGTTGTAGGCAGCAATTAAAATTCCCAAGGTAGGCAGTTCTTCATTTGACAAATAAACAATATCATTGTTCTTAGACTTCGAAGTAAAAACAAGAATCCATAAAGGATAAAGCAAGTAGCTTTGAAGTATTAAAAATACCGAACTAAAAAAAAGTATAATCAAAAAACTAAACATTTAATAGGGTATTATAGAACTGAACTAATTTTGAAACAACGTTTTTATTGTCAAATTTTTTGTAAGCAAAAATAGAAGCATTTTTTTCAAGCTCTTTACGTTTATGTTCGTTATTTAACAATTCTATTACCGCGTTGCTAAAAGAAGCAGGATCATCTGCAATTATAAGATCATTCTTTGGATCACAATAAATACCTTCTGCACCAACAGATGTACTTACAATAGGCTTACCGTAAGCCATCCCTTCAATGATCTTTATTCGCAAGCCGCTTCCAGAAAGTAAAGGCACAATCATAATTTCATGCTGCTCAAAAAAAGTTTTTCCATCTTTTATATTTTCCAATACTAACACATTAGGTAAATTTAATTGAAGAAAATTTTGCGGCATTCCTCTTCCGGCAATTACAAATTTGGCCTCGGGCACAGCCTTACTTACTGTATTCCAGCAATTATCCAAGAACCATTTGGCGGCTTCCTGGTTTGGCATCCAATCCATAGAGCCAAAGTAGAAAACGGTTTTTTGTTTTACTGCAACGTTTTTCTTGGTTTGGTACTGAGCAACATTTACACCTGTAATACAGGTAAACATACTTTTCTTAAAGCCCATTTCTGAGAACAATTGTTTGTCAGCATCGGTAATAGGTACAATAGCATCCACCTTACTTATTACATCCAGTTCGAATTTCTTTAAGCGTTTATTTTGCATTGCTAGATACATATTCACAATACTCTTCCTCGAATTCTTCAAATGTCTTTCCCAGATCTTATTCTCGATATTGTGCGCCCGCAAAACAATTTTTGCTCTACTGTGTTTTTTTATAGTTTCAATATACACTGCCATAAAAACACCTTCTATCTGAACTAAATCAAATGTATTTTTAGTTAAGACCTCAATTAATTTATTCTCAAACTCCTTAAAATAAAAACGTGATACAAAATAGGAGCTGGAAGAAAATAGGTTGAAAAAAGCGCCAACAGCACCTGTATCGGTATTTTGATATACCGATTTATAATTCGAATTAAGTTTAAAATCGGCAGGGACTTCCTTGTCAGATTTAAAATGCTTTTTTGTGTTTATAGTCAACAAATGTAGTTGAGCACCATTATCAATAAGCCCCTGGGCCATGTTGTAAATAGCAATACTACTACCGTCGTTGGCAGGATATGGAGCTTTGTTACATATTTGAAGTACCTTAAGCAAGTTTTTTCTTTTTAAATAATTTTTCTATCCATAAATAATAAATGGTAATATCAAAAATAGCAGAATCTTTTGCTGCTTTGTAAGTTAAAAAAATACTTATCGGTAAAAATATCACCAGTGGCGTCCACATAGCTTGCCACACCGGAATGGTGCCTTCGTAAGCAAGACTTGTATAGGCCTCGGTTAAAATAAAATAAGCCAAAAAGAAAAATACGGCAACCACCACCGGTAAGCCAAGACCACCTTTTTTTATAATGGCTCCCAAAGGTGCGCCCACAAAAAATAATATGATGCATGCAAAACACACTACAATTTTTTTATGCCACTCAACATTCAAACTATCAATAGTTGCAGTTTCGGTATTATAATTTTGGTCTGCCGAATCAATATAACTTGCGCCAGAACGTACAATATTCAATGCGTTTTCAATACATCTAAAATGATCATTCGGATTTAAGCTGTCGTAAAATTGTTTTATTGGAACAAGTTTTTTGTTATGAGCAGTAGTGATGAACGTAGATGTTCTTCCGTAAAAGAAAACACCTGATTGCCTTTCTAGTTCATGAATCCGCTTACTTAATAGCCTTTTTGTAGAATCAGCAACGGAATCTATTTGCCAGATGTTCATCATTTCTTCATGGCCCTTAAATTGATTTTCATCTGTGCGTTTTAATTTAAAATCAACTAATTCGATATTTACCTGTAATTGCTTAAAGTTTAATTGAGCCAACGGCTTTTTGTGAGGCGAAGAACCACTCTGATTTATTACTTCCTCATAACGATTGCCATCACGCAAGATCAATACAAGAGCACTAGTATCCGCAGTTGTTGTCAGTTTTCCGGTTTTAGCGTACATCTGTACATTATTACCTTGGTGCGCGCTGTGATCGTATATGTAAATATCCTTTAAGGTATCTTTATTTGCTGATTTTTTACCTACCCTTAAAGTATAATTATCAATTTTATTGTAGAAAATGCCTTCTTTAATGTTGACGGTGGGCTTTTTTTGACGAATATCATACAAAAGTGATTGAAATTTTAAATGCACAACAGGCAAAATAAAATTATTGAACAAAAAGGTCATTCCTGCCAAAATAACGATAAAAACAAAAACAGGTTTAATGATCTTAAAGAGCGATAGGCCTGATGATTTCATGGCTGCTAACTCATAATTTTCAGCCAGGTTACCAAAGCCCATAATTGATGCCAGTAGAACAGCCAGCGGAATACATTGAGGAATAATGGCTATCCAGGCATAAGTAAACAACTTAATAAGGTCAAAAGTATTTAATCCTTTGCCTATAAATTCGTCTAAATACGTAATTACAATTTCCACCAAAAAAAACAAGAACACACTTATGAATAGTGTTATGATAAAAGGGGGTAAAAACGACTTTAACGTTAGTGTATGTAGTTTTTTTAAGAACACAATAATTGCTTAAAATTACATTAATTTAGTTATTTTTAAGGTGATAAATTAACTAAACTTTGTTATTTTTGCTGCTTATGATTAATGGAAAAAAAATAATAGCCGTTTTACCTGCATATAATGCGGCACTTACATTAAAAAAAACGTACGACGAGATACCTTTTGATATTGTTGACGATGTTGTTTTAGTGGATGATTGCAGTAAGGACAATACAGCTGAAGTGGCTAGAAACATTGGCATTAAACATGTTATCACCCATGAAAAAAATAAGGGTTACGGTGGCAATCAAAAAACATGTTATGATAAGGCAATGGAGCTAGGTGGTGACATTGTTATTATGCTGCATCCCGATTACCAATATACTCCAAAACTTATTCATAGCTTAAGTTACCTTATTGCAAATGATCTTTATCCTGTTGCCTTTGGCTCAAGGATACTTGGCAAAGGTGCCTTAAAAGGCGGAATGCCCATGTATAAATACATATTTAACCGTATGTTAACCTTTTCTCAGAATGTATTAATAAATCAAAAACTTTCTGAGTATCACACCGGTTACAGAGCCTTTTCAAAAGAGGTTATTCAAAAGATCAATTACCACGCAAATTCAGATGATTTTGTTTTTGATAACCAAATGATCTCGCAAATATTTTACGCTGGTTTTGATATTGCTGAAGTAACCTGCCCAACCAAATATTTTCCAGAGGCAAGCTCTATTAATTTTGCCAGGAGTTCAAAATATGGTATGGGTGTATTAGGCGTTTCATTTACTCACTTTTTTAATAAGCTGGGAATAATGAAATCAGAAATTTATAAAACAAGAAATTAAAAAAATGGCTGTTTATCGTTTTAGAGTTTGTTTAGAAGAGAACGAAGATATCTATAGAGATATTGATATTCGCACGGTTCAAACATTTGAGCAATTTCATAACATAATACAGGATAGTTTTAAATTTGACAATAAACACTCGGCTTCGTTTTTTGTAAGCGATGATTATTGGCGTAAAGGTCAGGAGATCACCTTAAAAAAAGAAGATCTTCCATTGGAAGAAGATGAAATTCGCAAGGGTGTTGATCCAAAAAAATTAATGGCCGATGTAAAAATCGCGAAATTCATTGAGCAACCACACCAGCGTTTTGTATATGTATTTGACCCCATTGTGCAATGGAATTTTTTAATTGAAATGATAAAAATTGCAGATGAAAGTCCTAAAGTTACCTACCCTGTTTGTATAAAAACTTTTGGTACCGCACCGAAGCAGTACAAGCAAATAAATATGGCTAAAGAAGAACTTAGTCCCGATCTTGCTATGGCAGGCTTATTGAACGAACTGGAAGTAGAAGACGAAGAAATTTATAAGACCATTGATACAGGAGAAGAAGCTGTTGAGGAAGCGGATATAAATAGTCTTGAAGGTGAAGAAGGCGATGCGGATGTAGAAGATGAAAATGCTGAAGAAGAAGATGCCGGCGATTTTACTTTTGATGAAGAAGAAGATCACTAAAACTACTTCTTAAATACCCTTAGTTTTATTGCATTAAATATCTCGGGCGCTAACTTTAAATAGTAGGTTGCTGCGATGTAAATTGTTGCTACAACAGATCCTTTTACAAAAAGATTCACAAAAGAATTATTACTTATTTCAGGAAAGAAATATCCAATAAATGTACACACAACAATAATCAGAAAAATTACAAATGACCTTGACGTGTAGGGTTGAAATTTAAACTTGCGATAAATAAAAATAAATTTAATTAGATTATAAATTAATGAAGCCGCCACAGAAGCAATAGCAGCGCCATAAATACCGAACAAAGGAATTAAAAAAATATTCAGAAAAATGGTTATAACCAGTGTTATTACCAATAAAATTGTTCCAAGCACATAGTGTTTTGAATAGAACATGATGGCAGAGTTAACGCCGGTAGAAATATTAATAAGCGCACCAAGACCAACAATATAAACAACGTCAATACAATTTAAATAAGACTCCGGCAACTGAGCTATCTCATAAACATATTTAGTGCATGTATTAATACCTATAAATAAAAAGCCCCCAATTAATAGTAAATATTTTACCGAATCTTTATAGATCTTTTCGATCTCAATTAAATTATTCTTGGCGAAGCTATCTGCTATTTTTGTGTGACTAATGCGCTCCAAAGCCCCAAGAGGAACTTCAATAAAAGATGCAATAAAAATGGCGGTGGTATATACGGCAACTAATTTTAGGTCGGCTGCACCTAAAAAAATGGCATCAACTTTTCTAAGCGCTATGGATGCAAAAGAAGCCAGGCAAAGCAGTAAACCAAAGCGCAACATTTGTCTGGAAGAATGTTGTTGAAAAAGTGCTTTACTCGGAATAAAGGAGATCTTATCTACCAAAAGAATATACCCTACGATAATTAATAATTCTATTGCGTAAAGCCCAATAAAACAATACACGTATTGATCGAATGAAATGAACTTATTGAAATACAAAATAGTTATAAGCATGGTTCCCAAACGCAAACAGATATCATTCAAGAATGAAGGAATGGTTGATTTAAATAAAGCTTGGCAATAAGCAGTAGTAATGGTTATAGCAGAAACAATAAATGTAAAAGGAATAATAAAAAGAAAATAGTTAACGAATAAAGAAGCATCTTCAACGTAATAATTTGTTATAGCAGGTTTAAAGATCAACAGCAGTGCTGCAGAAATCGCAAACCCAATGAAAAACACAAGTAAAACAAAACCCGCAAAGCCGTTGTGTTTATTTTCTTTATCCTTAAAAAACGGAAAGTATTTTACAATTATGTTTGGTAAGCCTAACGGAACAGCAAGCCCTATCAAATAAGCAAATTCATATAATAAACGAGTCAATCCAAGTTCTTCTTCGCTTAATAATTTAGGCTGAATAAAGAGAATATTTACAGCGCCAATAATAATACCTATGTAGGTAATAATGGTATTTTTTATTCCTTGTCGTTTTATAACGCCCACTTACTCTAATTTTTGTAATTCGGATAACAGTTTGCTCTTCCGTTTCTCAAACGTATAATTTTCTTCAATACGTTTTCTTGCCTTTTTACCTAAAGTACTAACATCGGTTCTGTTCAAAGCTTCATTTATAAGTAAGTGAAGCTCATTTTCGTCTTTGTGTTTTAGTATATATCCGCAATCACTTACAATATCCGGCATGCCACCAACTGCTGATACAATGGGTACACACTCGCACAGCATGCCCTCTGATAACGCATTAGGGAAGCCTTCTGATAACGATAATTGCAAATAAAATTGCATCTTGCTTAATAACGGTTGGATTTGATCATTAGGCATATTTTCTAATAATTTAACATTGGCAGGTGCAGCAGTTTTAATAGAAGAACCGCCAACAACGTAAAAAGTTGCGTAAGGAAATTTTGGTGCTATTGCAAAGATCATATCAATACCCTTTAAGCTAAAACCAAAACGCGAGCCCAACCCTGCCCCTATTGTTATAAAGGAATTTTTTTCTTTTTCAGAATTACAAAACCACTTTTTACTATCATAACCGTTATGAATAACCTCAACTTTTGTTTTAAGGCCATTAATAAAATACTTAAAGCCCTGCTTTGGATGGTCGTTCGGCTGATAGCTATAGTCATATTCCACCAACGTTTGATGAACCGGTAAAATAAGATCGCAATTTTTAAACGAAAACGAAGTTGTAAACCTCATTGAAGAAGTATTAAAGTTACCATAATTGATTGATGGAAAGGCCACGCAGTCAGTACCACCCGCAACTATTACCGATCTTTTGAAGAATATTTTCGCAAAAAGAATAGGCAAAAAAGAATAATGCCCCGCAAACTGACACACAATTAATTTTGCACCAAAAATATTTCCAATCAAAAATAATTTTTGTTTTATAAATTGAAAAATGTAATTGGATTTGTTTGTAGTATCAAAGAAAAACTCTTTAACATTATATTTTTCCTGTAAGATCTCAATATCTTTAATAACAAAAGAAGAACGACCTGCATGAAAATATAAAAGTTTTTGCTTCAATTTAAATTAAGCCAGTTTGCTTTTGGTGTTCTCAATAGCCCTCGTTAACTTCCCTTTTAAATTAACTGTTTTTACGCTTGGGTCTTTTTTTAGAACAACGCTTAAATAATCATTTACGTCGTAGTGCAATGAATACGGGTTCATAGAATATAATTTAAATCCAAATGGATATGAATTATTTAAAAGATCTTGCATTGAAAGTGACTGATCAATGATCTGTAATTTTTTAGGATCATTCTCGCGCACCCAGTTCAAATAATTGGGTTCAGGAATATTTATCAAAATAACCGCTTTGTCGCTACTTAATTTAGAAACAGTTTCGAAGATGTTTGCATGCTGCTCAACGGGTATATGCTCTAAAACATCGGGAAACACTATAAAATCAAATTTAGTTTTATGAGTAAAATTACTCATATCGTTCACCAAAAACTCCGCCTTTTTATGAAAAGCGTTAAAGGTCTTTGCCATGTTTATGCTTTCCGGACTAATATCCAAGCCAACAAAACTGCCATCGGCAATGTATTTTAAAATTAAATTGCTTACAGTACCAATGCCACAGCCAATCTCGAGCACATTAGAGTTAGGTTTTAAGCCCACACTTTTTAAATTCTTAAAAATGGTGCGATGACGGATATTTATACCGAGTTGTTTTTGATGCTCTTTAAACGTATCGTAATACTCTTTAACCTGCTCTTTTGTTGCCATGTTCAAATATACGTTTTATTAAAAAACTTTTAAAACCGATAAAAGATAAATGATAAACGATTAAAGAACAAGTTTTTAGTTCATTATCAGCTCAGGAAGGCCGATTGGTGCAGCATCGAAAAACGCCAGTTCGTGAATTTTTACTGTAACATCTTTAATAATAGGGAAAGTGCTTAAAATATCCATTACTGCTTTTTCGTCTTTAGCCTCCATAAAAACCCAAACATTCTTACGCTCCATGTCTAACGAATAGTTTAAAATAACGCGGTTTTCTAAAAGATCATTAATTCTTTTTGTTTGTTTTGGAACAAGATCCCAAAATTTTGGAGTGAAAACTTCAGGCAAAACAATATGTACTAAAAAAATGTCTTTCATGTGGGTATTACAAATTTAAGCTAAAATAGAAGCACTTTTACAAGAAAATGAGCCTTAACCGGATTTTAGCAAATTATTAACCCTTATAACCTGTTAACCACTTATTTCGCTACCATTGCCACTTATTAAAAAGCTTCATTTTTAGGCTTTTAAATATTAAATTTACAATGGCGATGAAGCTAAGCGCACATAGGCAAATTTTCTCCCTTTTATTAACTGCTTTTACATTATATGTAAGAGCTAATGAGTTGCCTAAGACCCCAACAATTAGTTTTAAAGAAAATAAAGGCCAGGTTAGCGACCAATTCTACAAACCGCGACCAGATATTTTATTTTCGGGAACAGATGGTAAATTGGTTTTTCATTTAAAGAATAATGGTATTTCTTACCAATTAAATAGAGTTGATGCCTGGAAAAAACAAGAAGGAATGAGCCCAATCCTCCACTCTAAAGGAAATGAAGCGCAACCTGATCAAATAACGGTTTACCGTTTAGACATTAATTGGTTAAATGCAAATACAAATGCTTTGATAAAAAAAGGAGAAGCACTAGAAGGTTTTGATAATTATTATCTGGAATCTTGTCCGCAAGGCGCATTAAATGTAAAGAGTTATAAGAACATTATCTACCAGCAATTGTATTCCGGCATTGATCTTAAATGGTACGAAAAGAACGGTAATTTAAAATACGATTACATGGTTGCCGCAGGGGCTGATCACAAACAAATTCAATTAGAATTTACCGGTGCAGAAAAATTGAGCATTAATAAAAAAGGCGAATTAATAATTAAAACGCCTTTGGGTGAGTTAATAGAGGCCGCACCTTGCGTTACACAAAACGGTAAGCAGCTTTTTGCAAAGTGGGTTATAAATAAAAGCGTTGTTTCTTTTGATATTAAAAACATTGATCCAGTCCTACCCTTTATTATTGATCCTTTAATTCGTGTGTGGGGCACTTATTATGGTGGACTATCAGTTGAATCGTCATGCTTTCCGATAACAGATATTTTTGGCAATGTTTATTTAAGTGGTGAAACTAAATCAAGTAATCTTACTAGCATTGCCACGGTTGGCGCACATCAAACTACTTATGCCGGCGGAGCCAATTGGGGCGATGCTTTTTTAGTGAAATTTAATTCCGGCGGTGTTCGTCAATGGGGCACATACTACGGAGGAGCTCAAAGTGATTTTGCTAATTGTATTTGTGTAGATGCAATTGGGAATATTTATATGGCTGGCGGTACTTCTGCCACAAACCCTTTAGTTATTGCTACTCCCGGTTCCCATCAGCCTGTTTCTGGCGGTTCGCCTTTGGTTAACGGTACAAGTGATGCCTTTCTTGCAAAGTTCGATCCGAATGGTATAAGGCTTTGGGGCACTTTTTATGGAGGTAATGGTTATGAATGGGCTTATGGCTGTATACTCGATGGTGCAAACGTATACATGACCGGATTATCTTCAACGGCAAGCGGTACAAGTATTGCGACAACGGGTTGCCAACAGCCTTTAAATGGAGGAGGACAAGGAGATGCTTTTCTTGTAAAATTTACTACGGCCGGTGTTCGCTTATGGGGCACACTTTATGGAGGAGCTGGCAGAGAAGATCCTGGCATCCCTGCTGTTGATGCCTTAGGTAATGTTTATATGCCCGGGGGAACAACTGCACCTAGCAGCACAAATATGACAACTTCTGGCTGTCATCAACCAAACTATGGCGGAGGACCTTCGGATGGATTTTTAGTAAAATATGATCCTTCTGGAACAATGCAATGGGGAACATATTACGGCGGCATTGGCGATGATGCAAGCTGGACAGTAAAAATATTTAATAATAATTTATATTTATATGGTGGAACTACAACAGGCACAGGCACTGTAATTGCAACTCCCGGCACGCATCAACAATTTTATGCAGGCGGCGGAGATGCATTTTTGGCTACATTCGATCTTGCGGGTGTAAGGCAATGGGCCACTTATTATGGAGGAGTTGGGGCTGAGGATGGTATGAATTTGGAAATTGATGTTTCCGGAAATATTTATTTATTTGGAATGACCTCAACCCCTTCCGGAAACGCAATTGCTACGCCGTGCACATATCAAGATATTTGCGGAGGATCTAACGATTGTTTTGCTGCAAAATTTAATAATGCAGGGGTACGACAATGGGGAACATATTATGGAGGCGTTGGAGCAGAAAACTTTGGTTGGGGTTGTTTGGAACAGTCAACCGGAGATATTTATTTATCCGGCAATACCACGGCCGCTTCAGCCGCAATAATAATTACTGCAGGTAGTCATCAACCTATCTACGGTGGTGGTGGTAGTGATGTCTTCCTTTCAAAATTTAACCCTTGTGTTCCTGTTATGCCACCTAATATTACTCCACCGCCTTTAATGACCATCTGCGCAGGTAATAGCACAATCTTAAGCTCTTCTTTAACCTGTGGACTTAATTGGTTCAATGCTCCTTTAGGAGGTAATTTACTTGGAACTGGACCAAACCTAAACACATCAACTCTTTCAACAACAACCACTTTTTATATCGAAGATCCTTCCTGCGGTATTACAACAACCAGAACTGCCGTGGAGGTAACGGTTGTGCCATTGCCGGTTATAAATATTGTTACAAACAACCCGCTTATTTGCATTGGACAAAGCGCTACAATAACTGCAACTGGCGCTACCACGTATACCTGGGCTCCTTCTATCAGCTTAAATACAACATTAGATTTTTCAGTAATTGCAACACCTGTTGTAAATAGCATTTACACAGTTACCGGTAGTAATGGCAATTGCAGCGGCACAAATTCAATTCCTATTAATTTAGTCCCCGAGCCTGCACCCGCAATAACTGCTACTGATAACAAGGTCTGTTTTGGGTCTACCTTGACACTAAATGCTTCAGGTGCACAAACATACAGTTGGTTGCCTGCTAATGTTCTTTCTGCACCTAACGGTTCTTTGGTTGTAGCATCGCCTACCTCAGCAACTAACTTTACGTTGATTGGTGTAAACACTATTGGTATGGTAAGCTGTATTGAAGCAACAACCTACTCAGTTAATGTTCTACCCTACGCTGTTCCCGTTATTTCGGGTAATGTAACTATTTGTGAAGGCGATGATGCGGTTTTAACTGTAAGCGGCGGCAATACTTTTAACTGGACGCCTAACCTTGGTTTATCAAATCCAAATGATTTTGGCATTGTAGTTAGTCCGAATGCAACTTCGGTTTATAGTGTAACTGTATCTAATGATGGTTATTGCGGCACAACAGCAACCGTTCTTGTTCATGTTAATCCTAAACCTAAGGTATTTGCCGGAAGAGACACTATATTCAATTTAAAAGAACCAATGATGATAACAGCTGTTGGTGATGGTGTTTTGAAATGGATATCGGGCGATGATATTTCCTGTGCAGATTGCCCTTCAACACAGATCTTTCCAATAAAGAACAGTTGTTATGTGATTGAGGCCATAAACGGTTATGGTTGCCGGGCTACTGATGAAGTATGTATTGATGTTAGTCGCGAAAATGTGCTTTATATCCCAAATACATTTACACCTAATGGCGACGGATTAAATGATGAATTCTATGTTTCTGGTTTTGGTTTTTCGGATCTAACCTTAGAAATTTTTGACCGCTGGGGCGAAAAATTATTTACCTCAACTGATATTACACATGGATGGAACGGTAGATACAAAGGACAGGATTGCCAGGTAGCAACCTACACATATAAACTAACCTACAATACCTTTGGTACTAAAACAACTACTAGAACAGGTCACGTTAATTTGATAAGGTAGCCTAAAGTTTAATATACTCTTCAAAAGAAACCCCTTTCATAAACTCGGGCGAGTAAATGAATTTGTAAACAAGATCTGACCATTCTCTATGAGTCTTACTGCTATCAAACACTTTAGCATCAAAGGGTTTACTAAAATGGATACGAATAGTTTTTTTATTGGCCATAAACATTTCATCAGGCAAAAAAAGCATTTCTATATTTGCTTTAATACCAAGGCGTTTACGCCACCGCGCAAAATTGTAAAAGAATTTAGAGTTCTCACCTTCTATAAAAACAGGCTGCACCATGCGTTTGTGATCGATGGATTGTGTGACAAAGCTTTTACGCCATTTAAGATCTCGCACCAGGCCATTATTCTTTCGAGAGACAAGGCCTGAAGGAAAGATTAGCACAGCATTTTCCTGCCTAAAGGTTTCTTCCATGATCCTTAAGGAGCCTGCAGAGGCCGCGCCCAGTTTATTAACTGCAACAAATACCTCACCGTAATTCTTTAAATTCTTTAAAACATCATTTACAAAAAAACGCACATCGGGTCTTATTTCTCCAACTGCTTTTATCAACGACATGCCATCCAATCCACCAAGCGGGTGGTTAGCTGCAATAGTAACTTTTCCGGTCTTTGGCACAAGATGGGCGTTAACCGACTCCACCTTCGCCCCCACGCGCTCCAGAGCTTTGGCATTAAAGTCAAGTCCTTGCGCATCGCCAAGATGCACCATGGCAGAGTTTATATCGTCTTCGTGAAGTTTTTTCTTGAGCCAATTAATAGCAAAACGGGGTAACCATCTGTATAATTTATAGGCTTTTTCCTTTAGGATCTTCTCTACATCTATAAACTTATTGCTTTCCATAAGAACTTTGCCAAAGATAAAAAAATTGTCAAGATTTTGTAATTGAAAATACGAATGGTTTAAACAGCAGTTATGTAACAAAAAAGCCTGTCTATCTCTAAACAGGCTTTTGTTTTTATTTAAGGTTATTAATCGAAAGCGATTAATC
Source organism: Heterotrichella gracilis (assembly GCA_032358255.1). Classification (NCBI taxonomy): domain Eukaryota; class Xanthophyceae; order Tribonematales; family Xanthonemataceae; genus Heterotrichella; species Heterotrichella gracilis. The sequence continues at coordinate 47,156 of JAULBX010028048.1, forward strand.
TTATGCCAACTGTAAAGGGATGTAAATCAGGGCCTTTACCCGATTGAAACATGTTTGTTAAACTATATTCGCCAAACACCGTAAACTGTTTGTAACCAATATTTACAAGCGCTTTTGCAGAAAAAGGACTTAAGTTATAACTATCTCTTCTTTGTTTGGTGAATTCAAAATCGTTTTGCCCTAACTCTTGCTTCGTGCGTGAAGCGATCAAATACTGACCTACCACACCAAATGCCATGTGAAATGATTTGCGTGGGTTATTGCTGGTATTAAATTCAAGTAATAAAGGCACTTGTATGTAGGTAGATCTGAACTTATTTTTATTATAGGCATAAAGATTAGAGCTGTCTACTGCTGCAAAGTCTCCTAAGCTGTCTGAGTTTGGATTTAAGATAGTATTACGGTTAAAAGCATAAGAGTGATAATCAAAGCCAAAACCAGTTACTAATTTTAAATTGTTCTTTACGATATTTAAATGACGCTCAATAAGATTAAACTGAAAGTTAAAACTGCGACTATAGTCAAGGTCCATATAGTTAATGCTCTTTGGTAAGGTCATGCTACCGTTTGAACCTACATAACCGTTAACGCCCATAGAAAAACCTGCCCAATGGTTAAAGTCCTGGTTAATATAACCACGTTTTATTTTAATGGTATCTGTTAGATCGAAATCTTTATCGGCACCAATAATGATGAATTTTCTTCCTTTCCAATTATAAACAGTTGTGTCGTTACCTGCTTTTTTGCTGCTTTTTGCCTGGTCAAATGTTTTTGTAATACTTGCTGCCGGTGTAGCCTCAGCGCTAATATCCTTTACATCGCCTTTAATTTTTATGTTACTGGCACCGCTTGCATTTGCAACTAGTTTTTCGCTTACATATACTTTTGCAGTTGAAGCGCCAGTGGTAACAACGTTTGCATTGTTTACAGACAGATCAAAACCCTTTAAAGTAGAGGCGCCGGAAAGTTCAGCAAAAATATTGGTTGCAGTACCTGTTAATTTAAGATCGCTGGCACCGCTTTGAATTGCATGAATAGAGCGCATTTCTGTACTGGCTTTTACATCTGCAGAACCAGAAACACTAAAACTGATAGAATCGCCTTTAATAGTATTAGTTGTTTTAAAACTTGTAGCTCCGCTACTTTGCAATTCCGTTAACTTAGTGTTCTTTACATATACATTAACAGGGTTTGTAAAACGGCCTTTGTTATGTATAAAAAGTGTAGCGTTATCAACCTTGGTTTCTACGTTGTCAATTTCTTTTTCGTCTGCGCTAACTTTTACTTCAAGACTATCAGAACTAGTGTAAATTACATTAACCGAACCGTAAGCTTCTATTTTATTAAAAGGCGATACCTGTCTGGTTTGAATCTGTTGGGCTTTGAAAGTTATTACAGAGGTAATAAGGAAGATGGATAAAAATTTAGTTTTCATATTATATTTTTTAATGTTGTGTTTTTTAGATTTAAAGCGCTTTTGTTGTTATTTGAGAGTAAGACGCAGGTGAACTAATAAAAGTTACAGGTAGTAAAAAATAATTTATAGGCCTAATCCTTAAATTGTGTAAAATGACCCTAAAATTCCCCAAAAGACACCTAAATCCCCGGTTTTTGTGCAAAAAATTGACAAAAAGACTAAAAACTGGTCAATAAAGTTGTGGAACAAAAATTGAAAAGTAAAAATAGCTCTAAAATTGAATTAATGAGAACTCTTGAATTACCTCAAAAAAACGGAAAACTAGTCAACTTTGTTGATTATGAATTAGACCTAGTATTGTCTCCTCCTGAAATTAAAGAAACTATTGTTGCAAAAACAGATGAACCTGTTGCAGACAATAATAGAAAACTTGAACTGAGGTACAATAATATGATCGCAGATGAAAGACGTTTAAAGATATTTATTTGCGATTTTAATACCGGAAAATCTTGGATTTATATTTATGGAAAGGTTAGGGAAAAAGAAATTAAAAGTACAATAGAATTTACCGGCGTTAAAAACGTAAGTGCCAGCGTTAAAAATTTTAAAATTAAATCTGTTTTAATTTACAGTAGAACCATTTTAAGAAATTATTATTTAAGCGCTGATACCGCGAGTATAGAGAACCAATTCACCACATTCCTTTCAAGTACGTAGAAAAATAGTTTTGAAAATATTGAATTAATGCAAGTATTAACTCATTTAATTTTTAAAATCAGTAAATCTTATAAATTTTAAAAATCTTTTTTATATAGAAAAAATAAAACAGTAAATCTTATAAATTTTAAAAGCAATTTTATAATTTATTGTTGTTAATATTTCTCACTTTTGTTTTTCCCGTTAACCCATGATGAAACTCTACATTAAGAACATGGCTTGCGAAAGCTGCATAACGGTTGTAAAAACTGAACTTAAAAAGCTTAATGTAGCTTTTACCAACGTTACTTATGGTGAAGCGGATATAAAACAAAATTTAACTGTGGAAAAGAAACAGAAATTTAATAATGCCATAAAAAAATCCGGACTAGAGATTCTGGAAAACAAACAAGGAATACTAACTGAAAAAATAAAGATCTTAATAAATGAACTATTTGAAAAGCCGGAGAGTTGGCCAAAAGTAAAATTATCGGTTTATTTAAAAGAAAAACTTGGTTACGATTATAATTACATGTCGAACCTGTTTTCTGAAACACAGGCTACTACGATTGAACAATACATTATTTTAAAAAAGGCCGAAAAAATTAAAGAGCTTATTCTTTTTAGTGATCTAAGTCTGACAGATATTTCTCATAAATTAAAATACAATAATGTTTCTCACATGTCGTCGCAATTTAAAAAAGCAACAGGTTTAACACCTTCTCATTTTAAAAAACTTAAAAAATTGCGGAACCTAAGGATTAATTCTTAATTATCTTTTTTCAACACTAAAGGCATTAAACGAAAGTGAGTAGTTCTTACCTTGACTTTCTTCGCCATCAATAGATTTAACACCCAATTTATTGGCCTGCTTTGCGATCTTAACCGCCCGCGCCCAAAAGCCCTTTTTTGCGGGAGTGGCAACAAGGGATTCATCATCTGTGTCTCCCTCTTCAGTAATCAAATAAGTTTGTTTTGAATATTTAGGTTGAATGGTCACATTAGCCACTGCTAAATAAGTTGTATCACTAACGGCATTACTTTTTACAATACTATTTTTAGGTTCGTTAAGTTCTTGATCAAGAAGAGGATCTTTCTTTTCATCTTGTTTATTTACCTCAACAACAGAATTTGTTTTGGGTCCGTTAAGATCAACAGAAGGGTCTTTTTTTATTTTGATGCTGTTTATTTTTGGATTGTTATTTGTATTCTTAGCAAGAAGCTCCGAATTTTCAGGTTGTATCTTATTTAAAATATTGCTTGAATCATTCTTGTTAACTGTTTGATTATCATTATTTTTTGGAATTTGATTAAAGTTGTTTTTTGCCAATTCTTTTGGCGTAGTTGGTTTTGAATTGTAATAATTAAAAACAAATACCAAACCAACTAATAATAAAATAGCCGCAGCAATAGAAGCAACAGTTCTAAAGTTAAACAAAGCAATAATTCTTGCTTCTTTTTTCAAGGCCTCTTTATTCGGATAAACAATAGAGGCTTCAACTTCTAATTTTGTTGTCTTATAAAGCGAAACTTCTTTCTGAAGAACAGTGTTTGTTTTTAGTTCCTTTTCGAATTTCAGTTTGTCGGAAGGATTTAATTGCCCTTCAACATAAGTCAATGCAATATCATTTAAAACAAGTTCGCTTTCTGTTTTATACAAGTTGCTCTTTGAATTGAGAACGATCTCTTCTTTTTGTAAGATCGTTTTTTTGTAAGCCTCAAATTGAGTGGCTAAGTTCTTATCATTTAATAATTTAACCTCAACTGCTTTTCTCTCAGCTTCAGGTAAATTGTTCTCTAAATAATTAATTAATTCTTCATCCTCAATAAAGGAAGCATTTTTTTTTAGGTCTTCTTTAAAATCAATACTCACTACCTCATCGGCAAAAGAAGGTAGGTCAAGATCATTCAGATCTATTTGTAATTGTGGATTGGCAAATACAAAAGCCTTTAATTCAGCAACGGCAGCTTCGTTAAGGTTACCATCCAGGTAATCTATTAAAAACGCTTCGTAATTATGTAAATTAATTTTGCCCATTAAATAACTGCTTCCACCTTGCCTATATAATTCTTTAAAAATGTTCTTGCCCTAAAAATGTAAACCTTTACCTGACTTTCCGTTAATTGAGTTATCTCCCCTATCTCAGCGTAATCATAACCCTCGTAATCGCGCAATAACAAAACTGTTTTTTGGATCTCAGGCAATTGTTCCAACCCCTGGTTCAATATTTCCTTTAGGTCCGAGTACTGCGTATTATGAATATGTTTATTAAGATCTACCTCGTTCATCTTCGCGCTTTTTGAATTCTTACGTGTATAATCTACCAAAGTATGGTAAGCTGTAGTAAATAAATAGGTCTTAGCTTTTGCCGCATCTATGCTTTCAACCTTGCGCCACATCTTCTCAAAAGAATCCTGCACAATATCTTTAGCAGCATCTTTATCGCGAATTTGTTTTAATACAAAACGATAAACACCATCTGCATGGTTATCTACACATTGATTATATTCTGCTAAATTCAATTTGTTTAAGAGTAAGACGTACTAGCAGTCGTTTAGTTACAAGCTACTACTAATTTTAATTATTTGATAATCAATAAATTAAGATTAAATGTCGAAATGTTTAATGGCTGAATTTGTGGTAATGTGATTAATAAACGCTTCATGATTTATTTCGGCACCCCTTACTTCATATTCAATAATAAGATCATCATTTGATTTTGTTTGACGTAACCATTGATGTTTTAATTTAAAAGAAACCATCTTTTTTTCAATTTCAAGTTTAAGGTCAAGATCATTTTCGATAGTGATCTTATAAACTTTTTCCTGGTTGTATCGGTCAATAAATTGTTGCACACCGGTAAAACCTAACAATATTACAAGCGTGGTAAAAGTTACTAATACCGCAAATTCGTATTGCGCAATACCGCAAGCCATGCCAATAGCGGCACTTATCCATATCAAAGACGCTGTTGTCATTCCTCTAACACTTGCCCCATCTCTAAAAATAGCGCCGGCTCCCAAAAAACCAACGCCGGTTACAATGTTAGAAGCAATACGCGCAGGGTCGGTATCTTTTCCTAAAATAAAAGAAAGAATGGTAAATAAAGTAGAACCAAGCGTAATTAAAATAATTGTCCTAAATCCAATATTACGGCCTTTATACTCACGCTCGGCGCCAATTAAAGCGCCCAGAACCAGTGAAACAATCAGTTTCACGGAGTTATCAAATATAAAATCGTAATCGAATTTCAATTTATAATTGTTTTAATATTTCCGTTTCTACTTCTTTCGAATCCCAGTTGGCTTCAATATTTGGCATTGCCATAATTTTATCCATAATGGCTTGCTGTTTTTTACCTTCACTTAAAGCTTTACTATAACGTATACTTGGTGTATAGGTAACCATACTATATAAAGGGATCCATTTATCAGGATGTTTTTGCGAGAATTGAGCTTCTATCTTTTTTTGTAATAAGAATTTAGGGTCGGCAGTTTTATCGCGCATTTCAACAAAATTAGCAATTGCCAAATCGGCAATAGCATCAGCATCTGGCTTACGCAAACTTTCATATTCCTGAAAGATCTTATCCCAATCATCATTATGTTTAGTAACTAGCTCATTCAAAACCACACAGTCTTCAAAACCACAATTCATACCCTGCCCATAAAAAGGAACAATAGCATGCGCTGCATCACCTATCAAACCTATCTTATTATCAAAGGTCCATGGAAAACATTTTACAGTTACCAAAGATGAAACTGGGTTATGCATAAAGTCTTCAATGAGCGTTGGCATCAATGGAACCGCGCTGGCAAATTCTTCGTCAAAGAACCTTTTAACGGCCTCTTTGGTCTTCAAATTCGCAAAAGATTTTTCTCCTTCAAAAGGTAAGAACAAAGTACAGGTAAAGTTGCCATCAGGATTTGGAAGTGCTATCATCATAAAACTGCCGCGAGGCCAAATGTGAAGCGCATTCTTCTCTAACAAAAATTCACCGTTCTTACCAGGGGGGATAATTAATTCTTTATACCCACTTTCAATATAATGTTGGTTGTACTCAAACCTATCATTACTTAACTGCATATTTAAGCGAGATGCCGCAAAAGCGCCATCGGCACCAAAGATCAGGTCAGACTTTTCGGTTTCGCTTTTATGTGTATTATTATCTTCAAATGAGGATTCTAATTTTTGACGGTCAATAGCTGTGCAACGTTTATCAAAATGAATTTTAACGTTGGGTTGTTGTTCAGCAAGGTCCATCAACTTCATATTTATTTCGGCACGCGAAACAGAATAGATCGCTTGATTGTCCTTGCCGTATGGCTGGTAAGCATTTGTACCATCTTTATGATGAATAAAACGGCCGTACATAGGGATGGCTATTTTTTTGATCTCTTCGGCAATGCCAACTCCTTCCAAGCCTCTCCAACCGCGATCGCTTAAAGCAAGGTTAATAGATTTACCCGCGTAGATGCTGGTTTTTCGCATATCAGGCCTACGTTCGTAGACATTTATCTTGTAACCTTTTTTAGCCAGGTAAATTGATAATAACGATCCAACTAAACCGGCTCCAACTATAGTGACACTTTTACCCATTTTTTTTAATTTTAATTTGCTTTCAAATTTATTCAAAAGATAAACAACCAAACAGGATCTTTATCATTTTTTATACTTAGTCATCATTGTTTCTTTGTTGCCAATCATAACCACGGCCTTAGATATCCTGCTTTTTCGTGTTTCTTCTCTTTTAGCGCTTTCTATCCAACGTACATATTCATTTTTATGAGAATAGGCCAAAGATTCAAAGTAATTCAAAATCCCTGCCAGTTTAAATTCTTTTTTGATATCTTTTGCTACTTGAACCGTTCGATCTTTAGGTACCATTACTTTCTTACCGTTTTTATTAAGGTCAATGGCTTCGATCACATATTCAAGAATAATATCTTCATCAATTTCCTTAATGTCCTTAAATCTGAAATTACGGGTATTTACACTTCCTTCATTTAAATGCAAAAGTTTTCTCTTATCTTTTAATAAAACACCTTTAAAGAAAACAAAATTAACGTGTTTTTGAAAGCCGGCAAATCCACAAACCATGCCTTCCAGGTAATAATTTGGCCCCCATTTCCAGTCTTCAATTAATTTTGGATCTGCTTTAAGTATAATGGTGCGCAGGCGTTTACAGATCTTTTGGCTCCAATCTGGCAAAGTGTCTATATACTCGCTTATTTTTAAAGATGCGTCTGCTACATGCTTTGGTGCTGCCATTTTATTACCTTTGCTAGGTGTATAAAAAATTTGAATCAAACATACTCAAAAATCAACTTTTTAACAAGAAGCATTCGCTGTTATTGGCTATTAGCGGTGGTATTGATTCTGTTGTTTTAGCACATCTCTTAAAAGAAGCCGGATTTAATTTTTCACTTGCTCATTGCAACTTTAAGTTAAGAGCAAAAGACAGTGATGTCGACGAGGCTTTTTGTAAAGCTTTAGCAAAAGAACTGGATGTAAAATTTTATACGGAGGCTTTTGATGTTGAAGCCTATTGCAAGAAAAACAAAGTAAGTGTACAAATGGCAGCGCGCGATCTCAGATACAATTGGTTCAATGAGTTGATCAAAAAAAATAAAGTTGATTTTTTGGTAACAGCGCATCATGCCAACGATGTGGTTGAGACCATTTTCATTAACCTGCTTCGTGGTACAGGCATTAAAGGCTTAAAAGGCATTCCCGAAAAAAAAGGGAATATTATTAGACCGCTTTTGGGCTTTACAAAAGAGGAAATAAATGCTTTTGCTAAAAAAGAGAAGATCAACTACAGAACAGACAAGAGTAACCTCGAAGCTAAATACGAACGCAATCTTTTAAGACTGGAAGTACTGCCAAAGCTAAAAAAATTACATCCCAACCTTGAGCAGACCTTTTTAAACAACGTTAGCAATTTTAAGGAAGAAGCTGAAATTGTAAATGATTTTTTGACAGAAAAGACCAAACAACTTGTCTCTAAAAAAGGAACCCAGGTTATAATTGATAAGGTTAAACTAAAAAAAGAAAAGCACCTAAAAACATTGCTGCATCATATTTTAGAGCCTTTTGGTTTTACTTTAAGTCAAATAAATGATTTAAGAACCAACCTTGTTGAAAATGGAGAAACAGGAAAACTCTTTTTCACTTCAAGTTTTACTTTAACTATAGACAGAGCATTGATCTTGATAAAACCGGGAGTTGATAAGACTTCTGAAACAATACAACTTAACTCTTTAAACGAATTAAAAAGTTCTAAGTTCATAAAGCTTTCAGAAATTAAAGAGTTTAAGTCTATTGAAAAGAACGAACTCGTTATAGAAAAAAATAAACTTATTTTTCCGTTAACCATCCGTCAAAAAAAGACTGGTGATAGGTTCAAGCCTTTTGGCATGAAAGGTTTTAAGCTTATTAGCGATTTCTTAAAAGACCAGAAGTTAAACGCTTTTGAAAAAGAAAATTGCCGCCTGTTAGAGAATGGGAATGGTGATATTATTTGGGTAATGGGTTACCGTAGCGACGACCGTTACAAGATCGAGACAAAAAAGAACAACCTTTTAAAACTGACTTTAGTTGAGTAAGAACGAAATATTATTTGAAGAGAAACAGTACATGGGCCACAACCGCCTAAGTATTGTTGTTCGTTCGTTAATTACGCTGTTTTGTTTTATTGCTTATTATTGGAGCGAGAATCCCAAACCGGTGCAGGTATCTTTCGTAAAAATAGGTTCATACCCTATTCAAAATATTAACGAATCGGGTTTGATCTTTTTTATTGTTGGTATAAGTATTTTGGTTTTTTCAACGGGCTTGACATATATTCTTCACACTCAAATAAAAGTGTATAATGGTTACATCATCATTGATGGCTTTTGGACAGCACGGAAAGTTAAAATAGATCTAAAGAACATTGTGTCGATGAGAAAGAGCCGATATAAGAAAAACATTCTCCGAAGAGCTGTTTATAACCTTCATAACAAAGGGGTAATTCGATTTTATACCAGCGGCGAAGAGTTCATAGAATTAGTTGATAATGATGGGTTTACGTACAGAATCGGAAGTCAAAAAGCAACTGAGTTATTTAAAACCTTAAAAAGTCAAATAAAATAATTAACATCTGAAACCTTTTCGTACTTTAAGCGTTTCATATAAACGTTATCTCTTATTATTAACTTTTAATCCCTTAACGCCATGGTTATAGCAGAATTTCAACAGATAGAAAAAGAAGAAATTGAAAACTTAAAATTCCCATCCACTGAAGTTTTACTTGACATTGAAAAGAGAAAGGAGAGATTGGCTGAACTAGACAGAGCTCTTACTTTAGGCAATAGGGAACATTCAAAGATCAGAATTTATTTTGAGGACGATTCGTCTTGCAAAGTTGTAGAAACAACGGTTTGGGGTATAACCGATAAAAGGGTTATTCTAAAGCAAGGAGTGGTTATTCCAATTCACCGCGTACACTCGGTAAAACTTTAAAGCACTTTAAAAAGTACATAAACAAAAGGCGAGACAAAGATCAAACTGTCGAACCTATCGAGCACGCCACCGTGGCCAGGCATTATGCTACCACTGTCTTTTACCCCCGCCTCACGTTTTAATTTACTCTCAACAAGATCGCCTATTGTTGCAAGTACAGGTACTATTATGCCTAGTATTTGCCAGGTGTAATCTCCCAAATTAAAAAGCATATTAAATAAAAAACTTAAACCAAAAGTTACTAAAACACCAATAATGGTTCCTTCCCATGTCTTGCCGGGTGAAACACGCTCTATCATTTTATTCTTTCCAAATAAACTCCCACCCAAATAAGCAAAGGTATCGTTACTCCAGATTAGAAATATTATTCCCAGGATCAGGTTAGGCGTAAAAAATGCACCAGTGCATCCATCATCATAAAAAACAGTTTGACTTAATAAACCAAAAGGTATTACAGCATAAATTATTCCGCCCAGTGAATACAAGGCATTTTGTATTGAATTTTCTTTTTTACTAAAAAGTGCAGTTGCTAAAAGAATAAATGGGCAAAGAATGATAAGCGCTAAAAAACCACTTTGAAGATCTTCAATAAGAGAATATTGTATCGAGGCGTCAAAATCATCCCCCGGATTTGAAATAAATTTAGTTAGCGGTACAAGACCTATATAGGTAATAATTCCAAAAATAAAACCAACAACTTTAAATGGCTTTGCCCCCATCTTCTCGGCTATCTTATAAAATTCATGTAAGCCGATCATTGAAACCAAAAAAAAGAAAACAGAAAAGGAAATGTAACTCCAATAAACACAGCCAACCAACAGCACAACAAATACCGCAGCGCTTGCGCTTCGGGTAGCTAATGTTTTTAAGTTTAATGCCATTGGTTTAGTGTAGGAGCAAAAATAAGGTTTTATTTGTTTGTATTTTATTAACGATTATATCAGGTCAATTATCTCATGTGGTCCCTGAAATAATATTAATTTTGCGCCCATGTTTGAAACATCTGTCTTTTTAACCATACTTGTTGGTCTTTTCTCACTGATAAATCCACTAGGCGGCTTACCCGTGTTCATAAGCCTAACCTCAGATATGACCGAGGAAAACAAACTTAAAACACTTAAAAAGACCTGTTTGTACATTATGTTAATTTGCATCGTGTCTTACTTTATTGGCGTTTATCTTCTTAATTTCTTTGGAATCACTATACCTGCGCTACGTGTAGCAGGCGGCCTGGTAATTTTCAGGTCAGGATGGCAACTTTTAAATGTTACGCACAAAAAAGAAATTTCTGGTAAAATAAAAGAAGAAAGTGACAAAAAAGAAGATATCTCCTTCTCCCCACTTGCCATGCCGTTGCTAGCCGGACCAGGTTCCATGTCCTTTTTAATTACCTTATATGCAAGCAGGCCGGATGATTGGTTAAAAGGTGTTGGACAGGACGTTGTAGCCATTGCAGCAATTATAATTGTTTCTTTCTCTATTTATTTCATTTTTAAATTCGCACCAAGGTTAATGAAATATGCCGGACAAGCTGGTCTTACTTCGCTTTCAAAGATCATGGGCTTTTTGGTAATTGGTATTGGCGTGCAAATGATCCTTTCGAGCCTGGCGCAGGTGGTTAAGAATATTTATTTAGAACTGCAACAGATGAATTAGTATCTCTACTTCGCCATCTCCAAAAATTCTAAATAGAATTTTTTCATTTCTTCATTAAAAGTATCGTTATGAAAAATGGAAATCAGTTGTCCTTTATATTTTTTCACCTCATTGATGATTGGCAAAGCTTGTTCTGCTAAGGTCTTATTTTCTTTTTTAGAGTAATACATCATCGTATTCTCGGCAATGCAAAACGAATTTATTGTTAAAGGCGTAATCATTTCGCTTTCTATATTATACCATTTATAGGGAAAACAATAGGAGGCTCTGAAGCCATTTACATTGGTGTAACCCATGGAAAAATCCTGCTCAATACCAGCCTGCAATAAATTTTGATAGGTCTTTGGAAATTTAAGAATAGAAAAATGCTGTCTGCTAATTGTTATTGGAGCGTGAATGATGTTTGACAAGCGGCTGATCTCTACTTTTAATTGTTGGATCTTATTGGTAGAGCCAAAAGAAGGATGAATACCCACCGCAGAATAATCGGCCACACTTTTTATTAATGACTGAAAAGGCAAATTGGTGGCAGACTGGTTCTTATCATTAGGCCCATAATCGCCCAAAAGGAAAAAATAAATGGCTTTTACATTTTGTTGTTTGTGCGCTTCAATTAAAAAATCATAACAATCAAAAGGATCCTTTTTTTTGCCGGAAATAACGTTTACTCTTGACCTAAAACTTTTAGCATCTTTTGAAAGAATATCCTTTGCGTAACCGGCCAAGGCTCGCACAACGCCTTTGTGTTTGTATTTAAAAGCATTATCAATATCAACGGTAGAAATAAATTTAAACTGCTGCTCTTTAAATTTTATTGCGGGGAAAATTTCTTTTAAAGAAAGCTGCAATTGTTCTAACCATAAATTTACTAAGGGTGTGTTTATAAAATCGTATTGGTAGGCAAGGCCCGAACGATAATTAAAACGGTCGTAACTATCGGTTTTGTAAGGTAAATATTCTTCGTAGCGCGAAAGCAACCAAAAGGCCGCGCCAAAAAGATCAAAAGGAATGACAGAGTTAGCGTTCTTAAAGAACACTTTAAAAAACTGCGGATGATTACTTACCTCGATGGGATAATCTTTTATACCGACATTGAATAAAATAGTGTGTGGTAGAATGGATAAACAATTTTCTATTTTAACGTCCGAGTAATTAATTTTTGGTAAAGGTGAACTTTTAAATTCTTCAAGATTAACAGTTTGTGTTACTTCCAACCCCAAAGCATCATTCAATAACGTTTTTAGGATGTAATGCAAACGATTGCTGTTCTTTACCGAATATACAAGGATAGTATTGATACTACTAAATTAAAGTAGTTACAGGAATAGCCTGTAGTAAAATGTAAAAGTTATTGAACAGGTAGTGTTAATGTCCCAGAAAAAAACTCAAAACATCCCACCAAAAGATGATCACGCCAACTATAGCAGCAAAAATAGAAGCTATCAATACCGCTGCAGCCGAAACGTCCTTAATGTATTTGATCTTTGGGTTTTGTTCTGTTGAATACAGGTCGCACAATTTTTCGATGGCCGAATTAATTAACTCCAGCGAAATAACAAGCGTTATACAACCCGCAACTGCTAACCACTTGCGAATAGAAATATCAAAAAAGATCCCGGCTACAATAACCAACACTGCAATAATGCCGTGCAACTGTAAATGCTTCTCGCTTTTAAAAGCCTGAAAAAGACCCGAAAAAGCAAAACCAAAAGCCTGTTTACGTTTTTTAAGATAACTCATTTTGTTGCGCACTCATTGTCTGTTTTAAAGAAGCCATAATTTCAAATACTAAATATAGAAAAATTGTGAATGTAATAGTTACAGCAAAAGTTTCTTTATAACAATTCTCATTAAAAACAGAGCTCAGCATTTGTTTTGCGAGATGAAAAGGATCAGAAACAATATCCCAGCTATTGAAACGCAAATATCTGCCCAAATAAATACCATAAGAACTTGAGAGCATGATAAAAAATTTTAAACCGCTGGTTATCCACCTTGAGTTAAAAAGCGCATTTGAAATAACAAGCAAACGATTAACGCTTAAAATAAAAAAGACCATTCCTAAAAAAGCAAAACTCAAAATTAAGATCAGATCCAACCACATGGGTGCCGCTATTCTTTCGCGCAAATGAAAAAGATCGGTCAGAATGTAAGGCGCGTTGGGTAAGAACAAAATAGTGGTACCAATTATAAGAATCTGTAATAATTTATGCTGGTCCTGTTTATAGATCTTTATGAGAAAGTATGGTATAAATGCCAGAAATAAATTCCAAATTAAAAAGATGTAAGATAATTGATCTGTTCTTATAATTCTTGCAAAAAGCAATAGCAAACAGAAACAAAATAACTTTAAAAGATTACCTGCTCGCATAATATCCTCCTTCTACAACTTTAAATGATAAACGATGTTCTTTAATGAATTGTTTTTGTTCGTCATAAACGCTTGTTAATTGTAATACTTTTAAAGAAGGATGATCGTTCAGCTTCAAAAGATCTTCATTGCTAATAGATGGAAGCGCTATGAATTCTAATTTATCAAGTAATTTAAAACACCTAAAATCCCTTTCGCCATCAAAATAACTCAGCACGGTAAACTTCTTTAATTTCTTATTAAAGATAATGTTCTTTAAACGTGGGCCGGAAAAATTGCTCACAGTTAATTCTTCAAGATCTTTGAAGAAAGCAATTTGTTCAAAATCGATTGTTGGATTTCCTAAAGTTAAAACCTTCAAACTCTTAAGTCTGGTGAGGTTCTTCAACTCTACATTCCAGTTATAATCTAAAGCTAAATTTGTAATTATTCCGTCCTTGAACTGTTGATCCATCCGTTCCATAATAGCTTTATCGCGTAAATTAAAACTTTGCCAGGTCTCCCCTTTCTCTTCTAAAATAAAATTATAAATACGGGTTGAAAGATTTTTGAATTCATATTGTTTTTGAAAATCAACTGTCTCGTTAAACAGACTTTCTCTTTTTTCTTTAAAGAATAATTGCGTCAGATCAGGCAAATTAGCATTTGATAAATTAACCAAATAGCCTTTATCTAATGCCTTAAAACTTTTAGCGTTAGAAATATTATAATCAGAGATCAATTTATCCCAGTTAACAATAGAACAAAGTCCTAAAATTAAGAACCAGGCTTCAAAATTTTGTCTAACCAAATACCAGGCGCTTTTAGTTTGGTTGATCTTTAAGAATGTAAATAATAAACCCACTAAACTTAATCCTAAAAACACATACACACCAATACGTAAATAGGTTAATTGAAATTCGGCTACGTACCAGGAATTTCTTACCATGGCAGATATAACCATTACCGCGCTCTGAAGAATCCAGAAATACACCAATAGTTTTAGCGTTTTAGATTGTTTATTAAAATTAAGATCACCTTTAAAGAACCACATTATTAACCCAACTGCTATAATAATAGAGAATACCAAACTCCACACTGCGTTATGCACGAAGTCTGAAAGATAAACTCCCTTTGGTAATTCGTGAGTACCCAATAAATTGGTGAGGTCTAAAGCATTTACTAAAACCAACATCACATTTAATATTCCAAAAAGTGCAAGAGCTATTACGGTGTTGTTGCTGATCTCTTTTACTTCTGTGCTTTCTGTTGTAGTGTTTTCAAGCGTACGGTTAAATTTTATATCCCACTCTGAAAATGCTTTTACTTCTTTATAATAGATCAAGCCATATAAAACTAAAAAGCCCCAAACAGCAAAAAGACACCAGCCAATACTGATCCAGCTTAGATCGATGTTCTTTGTAAAATCTTTAAATAAAGGATTGGCCTGTTGGTATAATGCAAAGAAAACAATTGCTATTACCAAAGCAATGAAAATACCAAAGTATATTTTACGACTCTTCTTTTTTTCTGCAGCTACATTTTGTTTCCTTAAATTAATATAGTCTATTATTACAAAAGCAACAGAAGACACCACCGACCCGATACTAAAAGCCAGGTTAACAATTATGGAATTCTTGTAATTAAAACTCTTGCCCGAAAAAACGAAGAGCGAAAGAACGCATGCAAACACAGATAAATTACTATTGCAATAAAACACGGCAAAGCCACACAGGTTAGTAACTGCCGCATAATACCACCATTGCCGTTTCTTAATATTTTCAGGATTAAAATAAGCTACTAAAGAAGTTACCAAACCGGTAAACAATAAATAGTTTATGCCGGTAGCTTGTTTGTAAAACAAGATGCTGAAAATAATTGCCGAGGCAATCAGTAACCAATCGTTTCTTTTCATTTTTATTTTTTTAATTTATTTGATAAATACATTGAATAAGCAACAGGAAAAAGCATTAAGAAAAAACCAATAAGAAATAAAGGGTAATTAAATTCTGTGGGCACATAGGTATCAACTTCAGAAAACAAATTCTTATCGGAGCCGATAGACCAACAATCGCCTTTAATATAACAAAGGTAATCCCACATAAAAGAAACAATGCAAACAACTGCACCTGAAATTAAAAGCAACCAGAACGGACGTCCCACTTTATAATTTGGTTGTTCATCTACTTTATAAATTATAAATACCGAACCAACGATCATTAATAAAGATAACAAGCAGGGCGCCCAAACCGGACCAACCCAGGGCACAGGAATTAAAAATAAAATATCCCAGGTGTTTAATGCTTGCGGCCAACCCAAACACACATATAAGAACACATAATAAAAAATATCCCAGATAGCAAAAGCCAAAACAAAATAAGCAAAACGCTGCAGTTTATTTTTGCCGGCCATAATGCCGCAACCAACGAGCATAATTATTGTAGCTATCTCGCGGAAGAATTCTACCTTGGCAACAAAGGGCGAGATCTGTTTTAAAGGAAATTCAAAACCGCCTTTGTAGTACAATTCACGCAGGTAAACAACTACTGCGCTTTCCATAAAGCCCATGGCAATTGCAAATAAGCAAACCCATGTAATTAGTTTTTTTGTTGTATGCATATTAATTTATTTTATATTTTGATCTTTCTAGCTGACCTATTTTTTTGAAAACGAAATACAAA
The DNA here is from genome assembly GCA_032358255.1 of Heterotrichella gracilis. Lineage (NCBI taxonomy): Eukaryota > Xanthophyceae > Tribonematales > Xanthonemataceae > Heterotrichella > Heterotrichella gracilis. The sequence goes on from JAULBX010028048.1 coordinate 63,463, forward strand.
GGAAAAAACCCTATCAAACCAAAAGAGCAATCTATTAATTGATGAAAGAATGGAATACCCCGAATTGGTCCGCAAATAAAAGCCAAAAGAAATACAGCACCGCAGGCTGTCATGGCCACAATTAAATTGGCTTTATATCGAACTGGATCAATATAAACCGGGACAAAAAATAGGGCAATAATAATGTGCGCAAAAGCCAGCCAATCGGTACCGTATAAAACTACATCAGGGGTTTGTTGTACAGCATCGTAAACTGTTTCTATCCATCGGGCTAACGCATCCGGAAAAGAATTTTTGTGTGCAATCAAAAAATCCATTTCTGTTCTTAATGGAAAAGCTGTAATACCGCTAAGAATAAGTAACACAACAAATACTGTTATGGCAGTTCTTATTTTAGTTACATCCTTCATAATTATTTTCTTTTAAATAAATATTCAGTTCTTGTTTTGGATAATATTGTTTGGCGATCCTGTCTTCCGGCTTTTTATCGAAGATATACAGCCAGGCTAAGAACAACCATTCTAAAGGTTTCATAAATACGTAAAGTACATTAGCGAATCTCTTGTGTTTAGACCACTCATTAACCGGAATGTTGCAGGCATCGTATGACCCTCTTATGATCTTGTGCATTTTTGGCGTGTACTCTTCCAACCAATTCTCAAAAGCGTTTGCAACCAGTAGTTGCCTGTTAACCACAATACGTTCGTTTGCCCTTACACCAAAACGGGTTGGTTTTACTAATTTTTTATTTCCGTTAGCAGCAATAGAACATAAATAGTGACCGCCTCCGCATGAACAATCCTGGTACTTAGATAATAAGTAACCACAGCTTTCGGTAAACTGTGTAATAACAGAATCGGGTTGCTGACCAACTAAAAACAAAGCAGCTTGTATAATTAGTAATAATGGCGCTATTAATACAACTACAAAACCTAAATGATTTTGATAAATAGAATTGTAAAAAGCGTTGATAATATTAGATGTAGCGGTACCCTGTTTCTCTAAATACTCCTTCAGGTATTTGTTTAAGCGATTGATCTCTTTTAGCAAATAAAAGAAACAAAAGAATGGTGACAGAAATAATAAATTAATTCCCGGGAAAATTACGGCCGGTGCCATCGGCGCAAAATGCACACAAATGGCAAGACAAAATATCAGTCCGAGTACCATCATGCTTGCAACCACTGTTATTAAGATGGGTGAAAGTTGTTTTTTTAAATGTCGTGAAGCTGTATAAGCAAGCACAAATAAGATCCAAAGTGTGTAAGCAGTTGTAAGGCTCTCGTTTTGAAAAGGATGTTCTTCGCATTTATTGTTAGTTATTGCTATACCTATACCGGGAGCTATATATATGAATAAAATTTCTGCAATAAATTTGAGCACTGTACCTGCTGCGATCTTGCCACCTGCAACTCTGGGTTTGATTATATCCATTACTGCAAAAAACAGTAACACTAACGATGCTACAACTAGTAGACATATTCCAATTATACTTAAAGCGCTTTGCATTTCAAAGTAATTTTTTAAATTTTTTTTAATCCAGTTTCTTAATTAATTTCTCAAGTGCATCTAAATGGTCTTCAAAAGCTTTTACACCAATTTTAGTGGCGCTATAAGTAGTTGAAGTTTTCTTTCCAATAAATTCTTTTTTAATATGCACAAATCCTTCTTTTTCTAGAGCGGCTGCATGGCTTGCCAAATTACCATCGGTAACCTGCAACAGATCTTTAAGTGAGTTAAAATCTACTTTATCGTTCACCATCAAAACGCTCATAATACCAAGCCTCACCCTACTCTCGAAGGCTTTGTGAAGTTTATGTATATTAGGATTGATCATTTTATTTCAGTCGTTAGTTGCTAGTCTTAAGTCCTTAGTCTTGTGTCTTAAGTCCTATTTCCTTTCGTATTTAAACCACATAATAGTACCATAAATAATATGCAATATACCAAAGCCAATTGCCCAAAAAATTAAACTATAACCTAAATAAAAACAAGAAATAAGACCGAGTAAAACCTCCAGGCAGCCCAGGTAACGGATGTCGTGCAATGTATACTTACTGGCGTTAATAAGTGCAAGACCATAAAAAATAAGCATAGCAGGGCCAACTAAAATAACATAACCCCTACCATGATATAGCATAGCTATACAAAACAAACCACCTGCAGCAAGGGGAATTAACATGTTTATTAATAATTGAATTGCCGTGTGATCAAATAATTTTTGACCGTTCTTTTTTGCCTTACGGGCAGTTAAAATAAAAGCCGTTATCAAGGAAGCAATTAATACACCGGCACAGATAACTATACATGTAAGTAATGTAACATTATAAAAAGAATCATACGAGAAATCATCGCTATAATAGCGGCTTGCAAACATATGTATTGACCTATGTCCCAGGTAAGCGCCAATTAAAGCATATACTCCGGCAAAAATTCCCGACAGTCCGCTTAACGACAAAAAGCGGTTAGATTGTTTCATTAACTGCCTAATATCTTTTAGGGCTTCCAGATGTTCCTTTTGATTTTCCATGTTAAAGCACTTTGAGATACAAAGTTAAATATAAAATTGATACTCCCAACTAATTTTTGAAAATTTTAACAATAAGATTGATTCTACGAATACGAATCATTACTAATTTACCAATCCAGCTTGTTACAATTAGTAAATTCGTGCCAAATTCGTAATTCGTAGTTGCAAATCAATGTTCTATAAGTTCCTAATATCCTCTTGTTAATATAAAATACCGCCTCCCCCTCTTTCCCTTTCAAAGTAAACCTATTTTTAAATAAAATTCATACAAGCATGAGCGATATTGCCCATTTTTTTAGTCCGGTTGATACCAGTAACATTTTAAACAACTATAATTTAAAAGAGACCCAAATGGGTAATCTGTTTACTATTTATAGCGAGCAGGATAATTTTCCGGACCTTGAAGAAATTGATATTGCTTTAATTGGGGTTTGCGAGGACAGGAACTCTGAAAATAACGAGGGCTGCAAACTAGCGCCGGATGCGGTGCGCGAATTCTTATATAAACTTTACGATACAGGTTTTTCTTCTAAGGTGGCCGATCTTGGAAATATAAACGCAGGCCATACTACTGAAGATACTTTTTTTGCACTACGAAGCACCGTAGATAATTTGATCCGCAAGAATATCATCCCTGTTATTATTGGCGGTTCGCAGGACTTAACATACGCGCAGTTTCTTGGTTACAAAGATCTTGAACAAACCATTAACGTTACAGCTGTTGACAGTATGTTTGACCTTGGTAATCCTGATGAAGATATCACCAACAATTCTTATCTAGGAAAAATTATTCTGCACCAACCTAATTATCTTTTCAATTACAGTAACATTGGTTATCAAACGTATTTAGTAGATCAGAATAGTTTGCAAATGATGAACCGTTTGTATTTTGATGTTTACCGTTTAGGGCAGATCCGCGATAAAATAGAAGATGCAGAACCTATCATTCGTCAGTCTGACATGGTTACTTTTGACATCTCGTCTATAAAACACTCTGATGCACCTGCAAACCCAAATGCATCGCCAAATGGTTTTTATGCGGAAGAAGCGTGCCAGATAATGCGCTATGCAGGCATGAACGATAAATTATCATCTGTTGGTATTTACGAGCTAAACCCTAAGCTCGACGAGAATGGAAAAACAGCGCATCTTGCCGCGCAAATGATCTGGTGTTTTTTTGATGGATTTTATAACCGCAAAAATGATTTTCCTAGCCGTACTAATCCAGATTACATTCGTTTTCACGTAGTACTGCAAGATGATAAATACGAAATTAATTTTTACAAGAGTAAAAAAAGCGATCGCTGGTGGATGGAGATCCCATATCCACCCCATAAAGACCTAAAATTTGAACGTCATACTCTTATACCGTGTAGTTATAAAGACTATGAACTGGCCATCAGTAATGAGATCCCTGACAGGTGGTGGCAAACCTACCAGAAGTTAAGCTAAATAAGCTCAGTTTAAAAAAGTAACTTTTGATCTTCTTTATTGTTAAATAGATTTGTTTCTATCAAGGATTATTTTATCTTTAATTAAGATTTCAAATTGATGGTTGAGGAACAAGAAATTAACCTTTTAGAAGAATTAAATAGTTTATCAAAAATTCATTTCTTAAAACCAGATGATGTTGATGCTATTATGGAAGACTTTGCAAAACGTATTTTGCTTTGTTTACGAATAGAAAGAATGAATGTATGGCTTTTTAATCAGGATCATTCTGCTTTAATTTCGATTGGAGAATATGACACCCGCACGAAACAATTTTCAAAAAACAATATATTATTAAAAAAAGATTACCCTACTTATTTTAAAGCTCTGGTCGCCAATGAGATCATTATTGCAGAAGATATTCGAACACATCCATTTACCAAAGAGTTTAGTAAGGACTACGCTATATTGAATGACATTTATACTTTACTGGACATCCCTTTAAGAATTTCGGGCGAATTGGTTGGTGTGATGTGTTATGAGAAAACTTCCAACCAAAAACAATTTACCAACGAAGAAGTTAAGTTCTGTTTAAGTGTTTCGTTTGTAATGGCATCAAATTTAGAGAGCCGTAAGCGAAGAGCAGTACAAGAAAAACTCGAAAAAGCTTTACAGGAAAAAAATCTTTTACTAAAAGAGATCAACCACAGAGTTAAAAATAATTTTTCGATCTTAATAAGTTTAATGCGTTTAAAAAAGACGCGTGTTAAGACTGACGAATCAAGGTCACTATTAGAAGAGTACGAAAATCGTATTTTTTCTATGCTCAAGATCCACGATATGCTTGAGAAGAACAATCAGTATTCTAAGCTTAATATTTCAGATTACCTCAAAGAATTGATTGTTGAATTTAGGGTGACTTACCCTCAGATCAATCACAATTTTAAAGTTGATATTCATTATTTTGATTTTTTGATCTCAACAAAAAAAGCCATTCACCTTGGCCTCATTGTATCAGAAATACTTCTTAATTCAATAAAATACGCTTCTTCTAAAACTAAAAATTACGAAGTATTGATCCAATTAAAGCAAATTTCAGAGCGGGGCATCGAATTAAAGATCGGTGACAACGGGACCGGATTTGATTTTGAAGAACTAAGTGCGAAACACACACTAGGACTTGACCTTATTAAAGAATTAGCAGCATCTCTGGAAATGGACGCCAAGTTTCCGATCAAGGATAATAGTTACTATACTTTTGATTTTTCAATATAAAAAAAGCGGATCAAATTGATCTGCTTTTTTTGTTTAAAGAATTTATTTTACAAAAAATCTACTTCTTTGTCTTTACTCTTTTCTAAATTGCTATTACGTTTGCTATATAAAAAGTAAACAATAATTCCTAAAGTACCCCAGATTAGAAAAGCAACCCAGGTTTCAGGTCTAACAAAACACATTAAGAATATGTTGAACGAAACACCTAAGGTTCCAACCAAATAAAGGGCAGGCGTTTTGTACGGACGATCTAATTCAGGTTTTTTGTAGCGTAACATCATTACTGCTACGCAAACCATAGCAAAAGCTAGTAGAGTTCCCATGCTACACATTTCCGAGATCTTACCAATAGGAGTAACAGCGGCAATAATAGAAACAATAGCCCCTACTAAAATAGTACTCCTATAAGGTGTTTTAAATTTCGGATGCAATGCGCCAAACATACCTTTAGGCAACAAACCATCTTTAGCCATACCTAAAAAGATACGTGTTTGCCCTAACATCATTACCAACATTACAGATGTTAAACCTGCTGTAGCTGCAATAGTAATAAAGAACACTGCCCAGTTCAATCCAATACCAGAAAATGCAGATGCAACGGGTGCAGCTTCATCTAACTGATCGTATCTTACCATACCTGTTAAAACCAACGAAACCAAAATATATAATACGGTACAAATTACAAGAGAAGCAACAATTGCAAAAGGCACATCTTTTTTAGGATTAATAGCTTCACCGGCTTGTGTGGACACTGCATCAAAACCAATATATGCGAAGAAAACAATAGTAGCAGCAGTTAACACACCACCGAAACCAAAAGTAAATTTGCCCGTCGCAGCGCCAGCATCGTCCAGCACCGCAACTTTTTCAGGAATAAATGGTGTCCAATTTTCCGTTTTAATATAAAATGCACCAACAATAATCACAAATAATACAACGGCAATTTTTATAATTACAATAATATTATTTGTACTGGCTGCTTCTTTAATTCCTTTTACTAAAACTGCCGTCACAACCCACGTAATTAAGAAGGCAGGCAAATTAAAGGCAAAAGATGGTGCTGCAATACCTGCCGCTACACATTTTTCAGTAGCAGTGGCCATATCATTACATAACCAAATAGGGAAATCGATCCCAAATAAGTGCAATAGTTTTACAAAATAACCGCTCCAAGCAACCGCTACGGTTGTGGCGCCCATCATGTATTCTAAAATTAAATTCCAACCAATGAACCAGGCAAATAATTCACCAACAGTTCCATACGCGTAGGAATAGGCAGATCCTTCTACCGGTAGAACAGAAGCAAACTCTGCATAACACAAAGAAGCAAACAAACAGCCAATACCTGCAATTACAAATGATAACGCTAAAGCGGGGCCCGCAAAATCATGAGCTGCAATACCTGTAAGGGTAAATATCCCACCTCCAATAATGGCTCCAATACCTAAGGATGTTAAACCCCATCTTGTTAAAACACGTTTTAAATCGCTTTTTTTCATTTCAGCTTCAAAGGCTGATATGGGTTTTACTCTCCAAACTGACATATATATGTATTAAAGGTTAATTTTTTTACAATTAGCCAAATTAACTAATTTCTGTTTAAATATACAAAACATATATGGCCCTGCAATTTTTAATCATTTAACAAAAAATGAAAGCACTAAAGCAGTTCTTTGGTATTTTCTTGCTAACTTTGATATATCAATGCTTTTAAGAAATATTTATTCGGTTTAATTGTAACAGCCTATGTTATTTCGGCTGTTGGTATTCCAATTTATTTACATTATTGCGGTGGCGAACTTGAGAAAATAAATTACGTTGTTAAAGGCACAAGTTGCTGCGATGGTGAAGAAGATCATACGATGTCTGAAGATGACGGCTGTTGTAAGGATGAGAATAGGATTCTTAAAAGCAATCCCGATTTTACACTTAAACAACATAACAATTATGATCTTGTAAAGAGTTTTTGTGATCTTTTTTATGTTAACCTACCTTTTCCGGATCATGCTTTTATCGACCCACCAATATCTAATATTGCTTCAATAAAAACACCTCCACCAAAGCTTCAAAACACTTTGGTCCTTTCTACTTCTGTACTTAGAATTTAATGGTTAAACCGGTGTCTATCCGGCAATTTTATATTATAAAAATTATTAACCATTAAAATTATCAAAAATGAGAACTATTATATTATTCATATCGTTATTTATAACGTTATCATCAAACGCGCAGGATAAAGGCGTTGTTAAAACGTCTACCATTGCTGTAAAAGGTAATTGCGAAGAATGCAAAAAACGCATCGAGAACGCCGCCGATATTAAGGGCGTGAAGCTGGCCGTGTGGGATGAAGATGCTCAAGCCGTTACCGTAACTTACAAAACAGATAAGGTTACTTTAGAACAAATTGAAAAAGCCATTGCCGCAAGCGGACATGATGTTGCTGGCGTTAAAAGTAACGATGCCAACTATAACAAACTTCCTGACTGTTGTAAATACCGTGATACTAAATGTGAGCCTCATAAGAAGTAAAACATGAAGATCAGGTATTTACTTGCTTTATTTAGCATAGTAAATATATTATGCGTTAAAGCACAAATTAAAGGTAAAGTGGTTGAGATCGGTCAAAAGAACGATACCACTGTTGTGCCGGGTGTTACACTTTTGTGGGACAAAACTGCCATTGCCACGACTACCGATAAGAACGGAAATTTTAAATTAAACACTTCTCCAAAAACCGATCGCCTTATTATTAATGCAATTGGCTACAAAAGCGATACAGTTAGTGTAACAGATACAAGCAAATATTTGTTACTTGTATTAAAGAATGGTGTCGAACTACAGGAAGTACAAATTGTATACTATACAAATGGTACAGAAATTTCGTATTTAAATCCCATTAAAACAGAGATCTTAAATGAGCGCTCATTAATGAAAGCCGCTTGTTGTAACCTATCCGAAAGTTTTGAGACCAACCCAAGTATTGATGTAAATTTTGCTGATGCCGTTAGCGGAACAAAACAAATTCAAATGTTGGGTCTATCCGGACAATACGCGCAGATCACAAAAGAAAATATGCCCTACATGCGCGGCCTTGCTGGGAATTACGGGCTCACATTCATTCCCGGCACATGGATCCAATCTATACAATTAAGTAAAGGTGCAGGCTCTGTTGTAAACGGTTACGAAAGTTTTACCGGTCAGATAAATACAGAACTCCAAAACCCTGAGCATTCTGATAAAGTAAATTTTAATGCTTACGCCAATGAGAACGGAAGAAATGAATACAATTTAAATTTAGCGCATCGCTTTAACGAAAAATTTGCTGTGGGACTTTTAAATCATGTAAGTTATAATCCTTTGGTGCAAGACCTAAATGGCGATGGCTTTGCGGACATTCCAATTGGCAAACAATATAATTTCATGAATAAATATGCATACAATAATGGTAAAGGTTTTGAAGCGCAATTTGGCGGGTCTTATTTAAAAGACACTCGTAGTGGCGGACAATTTAATTCTACAATTAAAAATTATAACGACACAACGCCGTTATATAAAATCGGAATTGATAACGAACGATGGGAAGTATACAGCAAAACAGGTTTTGTGTTTAAGAAAAAACCCGCTACCAGTATGGGTTTGCAGCTTTCTTATTTAAACCATGATCAAATTAATTTTTATGGCAATAATAATTATATCGGTGTGCAAAAAACATTTTACGCCAATTATATTTTCCAGGGTATAATTAAAACAACTGATAACACGTATAAAATTGGCGCCAGTTTTTTAAATGATGATGTGAACGAAACATTTGAATTATATAAATATAAACGTATTGAACAGGTTGCAGGAACATTTTTAGAATTTGCACATAATAAAGGAGAAAAATTTAATGTTATTGCTGGTATTCGGGCCGATTATCATAATTATTACGGACTGTTCTTTACACCACGTTTGCATTTACGTTATGCATTTACTCAAAACTCCGTTTTGCGCTTTAGCGGTGGCAGGGCTTTGCGCACGGCCAATATTTTTTCTGACAATTCTTACTTAATGGCTTCTTCACGTGAGTGGATCGTACAAAGTTCTGACTTGAGTATGCCTTATGGTTTAAAACCTGAGGTGGGTTATAATTATGGTTTAAATTATACACAAAGATTTAAAGTAAATTATCGCGATGCCTACATTACTTTGGATGTGTATCGCACAGATTTTAAAGATCAGGTAGTAGTTGACTTTGATAATAACACGCAGCAAGTGTTGATCTATAATTTAGATGGTCCCTCCTACTCTAACACCATGCAGTTTGAATTTAATATGGAACCAAAAAAACGTTTCTTTATTAAAACTGCTTACCGTTATGTAGATACAAAAATGGAATTTAAACAGGGCTTAATGCAAAAAGCAATGGTATCAAAGCACCGCGCCTTTATTAATTTAAGTTACGAAACAAAGAACAGTCACTGGCAGTTTGATGCAACAGCACAATACAATGGCGCTAAGCGTTTGCCTTCTACAACAACAAATCCAACAGATCTTCAGCGAGCAGAATATTCGCCTGAATTTTATAATGTATTAGGACAAATAACTTACTTAACCAAAATATCAAAAGCAGACTTTAATATTTATTTAGGAGTGGAAAATGCATTAAACTATAAACAAACAAACCCAATAGTTTCAAGCGATTTACCTTTCAATAAATATTTTGATGCCAGTATGGTTTGGGGACCCATTTATGGAAGAATGCTTTATTTGGGTTTAAGGTTGAAGATAAAGTAAACATTCGTCATTGCGAGCGATAGCGAAGCAATCTCTTACGTCTGCGTATTAGATCGCTTCGTCATCCTTCCTCGCGATGACGGAGCTGTCCTAAATTTCTATCTACTTCATAAACCTCTTCCTGTTCTAATTTTAATACACGATAAATTAAAACGCTGATGATTGCAGCAAAAAAACACCATACGGAAATTAAATAGGCCTCGTACATTATTTTTGTTGACAATAAAGAAAAGACGAGTAAAAAAGCAACTGCTTTTATTCCTCTTGCCGAAGAAATAAAACTCGGCGTAAGAATAGCGATGACATACATTACACTGCTCACTATTATCTGCCATTGACTTGAGCCAATAATATATGAAATATGATGACTATCAATTTCAGCATAAACAACATTAAAGATCACCCGATATAATAAAATAGATGATCCTATTACCCCTGCAATAACAGGGATCCACAATAATTTACGTCTTTGTTGGTTTCGCTCCATTAAAAGTATAGCTCCCGGGATCCAAATTGGCCATAAGAACTGTGCGAAGAAAAGAAAGAAATAGGTTGTCGGCGTTTTTAAACTTTCGTAACCAGCATAGGATAACGATAGCCATAACAAACCTTCGCTTACCTGCTGTATAGCAAATAAAAGTGGAATACTTGCATACATTATTTGGGAGCGCGTACTCACCTTTTTTAAGGTTGCAAAACCTATGGTTCCTAAAACCGCCGCTGCGCCAAAACTTGCTCCTGCTGAAAAACACATACTATTAGATTTTATCTAATAGTACTCTTTCAAATTTGATGCCAATAGACCTCATTTTGAGGTTATGTCACAGCAAAATGGGATTCGGAAATTTATTCCACGATTTAAACCACATAGAAATTATAGCGGACGGGTATTCAATAGCACCAAGGCAATAGGCGCTGCAAAGATCAGGATATAAAAAAGAACAACTAAAATGCGTTTAAATACATTCAAGTCCGATTTTAAATTAACCTGCAAAACAGCCGTGGTATGTTGCACCAATAAAGGTTCTGCTATGGTATACTCGTATTTACCGGGTTGTATGCTGGCATACTTTTTTGGGAACGACATGATAAGACAATCGCGGATCAACCAGTAATCTTTGTCCGGCAAATTTTCGTAATCAATATGGTAGTTTATTTTTTCCTGACGTAAATAATCGCGTATTTTTTGGTGCTTGCTTTCGTTGTAGATCTCTAATCCAATTAAGACAGGCACAACCATCATGATCAAACTATTGGCATAAAGAAAAAGTGCTAACAAACAAACAATAGAGATAATGCCAAACACTAACCGGATCACATGATTCTCTTTAAAGAATAAAGTCTCTATTAAACGACCCCCATCTAAAGGATAAAAAGGTAGACAGTTTAAAAGATTTATTATTAAAAACGTATTTGCTAACAATCTTAAAGTTTCATTTTGAATATCTATGTTAAACCAAAATAAAATGCTTCCAATAATAATACCCGGCACCGGTCCTGCTAAAATAATTAAACTTAATTGTGCTTGCGATACCTGTTGTTTTTTTCCCGTTGTAAAAGCACCTAATAACGGAACTATAAATATTTTTACATTGCTGTAATTAAACAATTTCATAAAGGCAAAATGGCCCATTTCATGAATAATAATTACTAATAAAATTGCAGCAATATAAGCGAGATTCTGGCCAAACAAAAAATAGAACATTAACGCGTAAACAAATAAACTTATTAGTGAACGTACCATAGCATTCTGACTTTTTTGAGCCACAACAGGTTTAGGAGGAAAACCACCTGAACCACTTTGTTCTGTATTAAAAAAATCGTCCACTAGCTTGTTGCTTTTTTATTGAATAAATGAAAGAGTAAATATATGCAACTTAAAAACAAAAAGAAGGCTCCTGTTTGATGTAAAGCGCCCATAATTACCGGAACCTGGTACAATAGGGTTAAAACACCTAAAATAAACTGTATTGTTACTCCGTAGATCAATAAAGTAATGCCAAAATACTGTTGTTTAGTCAATTTTAATTTGTTTGACCTATACCATATAAAACAAATAAAGGCAACAATAATAAATGCAGTTGTGCGGTGTACGAACTGTATTCCACTCGCATTTTCGAACATATTCTCAAATAAAGAATCTTTCATGGTAACCTGCTCGGGCATCCAATCCTCCCCCATTTTTGGCCAGGTATTAAAAATATGACCCGGGCGAATATGCGAATCGTTACCCTCAACAAATCCTGCGGTAAATGCACCAAAAATGATCTGGAAAATAAGTATGCAGAAAAAAACAACAGTGGCGGTCTTTAATTTTTTTCCTTCAGAAACCTCAACATTCTCCTTTGGATATAATAACCTCAACGCAAACCAAAACGTAAACGCAAATAAAGTAAAGGCACTCATTAAATGCGTTGCCAACCTGTAATGACTAACAGCGGGTTTACTTTGCAAGCCGCTGTAAACCATCCACCAACCAATTACAGCCTGCATAGCACCCATAAAGAACAAGAGCACAAAAGCGGGCCACATTTCTTTTTTAATTTTCTTTTTAATTAAAAAATAAACAAAACCAATGGCAAATACATACATCATGGTGCGCCCGATCATACGGTGAATATATTCCCACAAAAAAATGGGTTTAAATTCCTGAATGGTCATGTTGTAATTTATTTTTTGAAACTCGGGGCTTTGCTGGTACTTTTCAAAACGCTCCTGCCACATTTGATCATTTACCGGCGGTATAGAACCCATAAAACTCCAATCGGTAATAGAAAGGCCTGAATGCGTTAAGCGCGTTAAACAACCAACTACTACCATAATGTAAATTAAAAAACAACCAGCTAAAAGCCAGTAAATAATTTGTTTGTGTGGTGAAGTTGAAATTGGGTTCATTAATTGCCTGCAAATTTACAGCGAAAAGAAATAGGCTGCAACTTCTATTTTTGTGACATTTATATGACAAAAGTCATTTTTTCCAGTAATTACGGGCTTTTCGGGTACATTTTTTTACAGGAACTTACATATGTTGTAATAGTATTCAAATGCGTTTTTAATTCTTTATAGATCGCCGCAACTTTGTTCTGACAAAAAACGCTAACAATTAAAAAAAATGAAATCATGAAAAATACAATTCAAATTTCGGTACCGTTAACAATTATCTTTTTATTGCTACTTACAGTCGCTGTTTTTGCAGCAAAACCAAAACACAACATAAAAGCCTGCTTAAAACTCAACGGATTAATTCTTAAATCGAACAAAACTGAAAAAGGACTTTATAAAATTGAGCTATTCCAATACAATACAATAATTGACTCAATGAGAATTACAAACAATAAACCCTTTGAATTTAGCTTATCGAAAAATTCATGGTATACGCTTCGAATTACAAAAGAAGGTTTTTTTCCTTTACTAATAAGCGTTGATACTGAATTACTAGACCAAAATTCTGAACTTTATGAGTTCCGCTTTCAGACCGAACTTCTTCCTTTAAATGAAAATTTGTTCGATAAACAAAGCCTTGATCTGCCTGTTGGAATTGTTACATTTGATAAGATTAATAATCGTTTTTATCCTGCCGAAAACTACAAAGCATATATTGCAGGATCTTTTTAAATTAAGGCTGACCTGTTAAAATATAGTTTAGTTCTCGTACGCACCAATAGTGACACTGGTTTGATTTCTCAAAAGTGTATTTAAATCAAAAGGAAATTTTAAAACATCTGCCAAGGCTTTCGGATGAGTAAACCCTTTTATTTGCGTTTCGTTAGTTGCCTGGAAATTATAATTCTTGTAATCGTTAAAGGCTAAATTACCGGTACCAATTTTGTTATTTATAAAATGTGCGCCGTCCGAAACATCAATGGTTGTTTTTAACCAACCATTACTAAAGATATGTTTGGGAGGAAAAGCAACATCGGAGTAATCAAGATCTAAATTTATTTCGTTTGACAAAAGACCATCTACAATACAGTTCCCAAAATAACAGGAGTCTAAAGGCAACACCTGGCTATCGGTATGGTTATTGATATTTATAGCGGGCTTATCGCGCGTTTTATCTTTCTCCCAAAAATTGGCAAAGGTGCAATGTAAAAAAGTGTAATTGCCTCCTAACACTAAATTCACAGAATGTTCCTGGCAATTACTAATTACGTTATTACCTGCGTAAACATTATATCCTAAGCCATAAAAACCCCACAAACTCATGTTCTGAATTTTTGTATTAGTAATTTTTAAACGCCGCGGTTCGTTAAAATCATTTCCAAATAATTCTGCCTGCACTCCAACATACCCATTTTTAATAATAGCGTAATTAATTTCGTTGTTCACACTACCCTCGTTTATCCAGATCCTGTCCCACTGCCCGGGCTCATCGGCGTAATCTTTTTCGCGTCGCGCGCCAGTAACAATAATTTCATTTCCTTTTTGCCCTAACATTTTTAATTCCCCGTATCTAAAAACCCAAAGACCGGCTTTGTAATTCATATAAATTCTTGCTCCTGCCTGTACTATTAATTTTTGAGTTGAATCAACTACCAAATAACCTGTAATAACATGTGGCTTGTCGTTAAAGAAAATAACCGTCGCATTATCCGATTCACTTACTCTTGAATAAGGAAAATAACTTCCATCGCTAAATTTAATAGCGTCTGTTGGTTTATAATAATAAGCATCTTGTCCCCAGGCCTCTAAATAAACGGTTTGCTCATTGCCGTTCACATTAAAACGAATAGCGTCGTTAATAATTAAGGGTGAATTAGCATTGTTTGGATTAACGTATACCTGTACAAAAACATACATACTGTCGTTAGCGGCAATTTCAATATCTTCGAAAGAAGTTCCTTTGCCTCCGTCAACATTAATTATAAATGGAGATGAGCTTCCTCCTAATAATTGAATAGAAGAAATTTTAATACGTTGGTTATTTTTGTTCCTGATACGAAAGTTTCGTGTGGAAGAACCTATTGTTGTAAAAACAGTGTCAAATAAAATTGAATCCTGCGAGAACTGAAGTTTAGCACCCGAGTCTGTTATCAATTTATCTTTTTTGCACGAGGAAAAGTCGAACATTATAAAAGATAATACTGCAATTATAGTAGTTATTTTAATTAAGGTTTTCACGTTCTGCAAATATAAACGTAATAATTAGCAAAATAGTATGTCAAACTATTATTTGGCAACCACAATTTTTTGGTTAATGCTCCTATCATTAACCCTACCTGTAATAAAATAAATTCCATTCGCTAAATGCGTAACCGAAATGCTTCTATCATTAGAAGAATTTAATGTTATACTTTTCACAAGCTGTCCTAATTCATTTACAAGCGTTAGCTTAATATCTGTTGTAGAACTTACAGTAAACTCACCATTGTTAGGATTTGGATAGATCTTTAAAAGATCATTGTTTATTGTAGCGCCATCAATTCCCGTACATGGTGAAACGTTGACAATAAGTGTTACTGTATTACTACAACCATTTATTATGCCCATAACCGAGTAACCAGTTGTAACTATTGGCGAAACTACAATAGATGTGTTGGTTGAAGTTGTGTTCCATGAATAGGTATTTGCACCACTCGCTGTTAATGTGGCATTCTGCCCAACACAAATTAAACTGCTGCTTGTAGTTGCAACAACCGTTGGCGTGTTTATTACCGTGTAGATAGCACTCGCAAAAGTACCTCCGCACAAACTTGTAGCACCATAATTTAAAGTAAAAGAAGGAAAAGAAAGATCGCCTGCAGATGGCGTATACGAAGCATTTGGCGCTGAGTTGGAAGGAAAAAACAAACCGGTTCCACTCGAACTCCAGGTTCCGCTTGTAGCATTCGTTAAGGTTGATGATAAAGCTATAGCATTGGTATTGTTACTGCAAATACTCATACCTGGTGTTATGGTTATCTGTGGCAAAGGCGTTAAAGTAATAATTATTGAATCTTTTGTTGGCGCGCAACCTCCGGTAGACGTCAAATAAAATTTTATACTCGAAAGAAGTTGATCCGCAGCTGATAGATTATAACTAGTTGCAATTGTATTTACAGTTGATGTGTACGCGCCAAAAGTTCCGGTCCCGTTAGCTGTTGTCCATGTTCCGGTATTGGTAACACCGGAAACAGTACCACTAAGTAAAACAGCAGTTGCATTTGGACAAACGGAAAAATCGTTTGCCGCAGCAACATTAGTCGGCTTACGAAATACTGTAGTGTAGTGAAAAAAAGTACCACTTGAAGCACCGCCATTACATATACTCAAACCAAAATCGCCTACATTATTTGCGATCGTATAAGAACCTATTGGCAAAGCTGCGGGAGTCAAGTTTATTTTAGCACCATAATACGGGCCTCCAATTAAAGTAGCTGTGCCCGGAACCATTGTAAAAGCAGCAGCGGGAACTAAGGTGGGAGAACCATTTAAAGTAAAGGTATTTTGCGAACCGTTCTTACAATAAACATTTATGTTAAATGACAAACCGTTATTACGGGTAATGTGCGTTAACACAGATCCTGAACAGCCTAAAGGCGGCACCAGATCTTCAGACATTTCGCAGCCCATACCACTCGCATGCATAACATAAACATCTTTTGATGCAATTAAAGATGTAACGTTCTGAACTGACTTGTAAAAATATGTATCACCTGTGTTTATTACTGTAGTAGTAACAATACCATCATCAAAAGTTAAAGATGTATTATTGTTTGTTGCAACAACATATACGCCATCAGTTTCTCCTACAAACATATCTCCTTTTATAATAACATATTCTGTTCCAAGAACATTTACCGGCACGATCTGGTCACCCATCAGATCCGAACAACCTCCTGTAGTAGCCTTGGCTGCATCATCGGTAACAGTTATAGAAATTGGTTTATCTGCGGTAACACGGCTACCTGAAAGATTATTTGCCAAAACAGTAGTTGTTTGGGAGGCATTTTCAACGGTGTAAGCGCTTCCCGGATTTGGCAATAAAATGGTATAGGTTATATTGGCCAAATGTCCTATTATATTACACTTTGGAGTGATAGACACAGTTGTGTTTGCTTTTGTTGCAACAATATTAATTTGTTGTTTTGGCTGAACAATTCCGGGAGGTGTATTAGCCAGGTTTGATAACGTTTGGTTATTTCCTTTTTGTTGAAAAGGACAATAAAAATCCAAGCCTGCTCCGATACTTGATCCTTTTAAAGAAAAAGTTTCCGGATTATTTCCTGTTGTAACAATATCAAAAACTGTGCTGATATCATTGGTAGAAGAAATATATAAGCCATAAGGCAATACAACATCAGATGGTTTTACTTCAAGAGAATCATAGGCGGCATTAGTAAGAGAAGTTACTGCGTCTCTCCAAAAAGTATAACTAAAGGCTGTATATGGCCCCAAAACAAAAGTAGTATCATACTTATTAGGAGCTATTGCTGCGGGTTGTCTTAAACGAATCGTGGTAGATGCAGCACCATAAGTATAAATATTCAGTTTATAAGGGTTTCTGTTTGCAGCGTCAGGAGAAACGAAAGGCGCAGCAAACCAAAAAGAAGTATCTACCTGTGCAGAACTATTAAAATTTTGAAAAGACAAAAAAGCAAATAAAAACAGGGTAATTAATTTTTTCATTTTTTAAATTTAGAATACCAAAAATAGGTAAAAACAGGGCTTTTATTACAAGAAGTGAAGATTTGACGGAAATAATAAAAACTATTGAAAATTTACAAATCCGGTGTCCTAAAAAATTATTAATTTCAAAGCCTTAACCTACCAAAATATGTCATTTATAAATAATATTACTGCCCGCCAGATACTTGATTCGCGCGGAAACCCAACAATTGAAGTAGATGTTGTAACCGATAACGGCATTATGGGCCGCGCTGCTGTTCCATCAGGTGCATCTACCGGATCGCATGAGGCTGTTGAGTTACGCGACAACGACAAGAAAATTTACATGGGTAAAAGTGTGTACCACGCTGTAAATAACGTTAACACAACCATTCGCGAGAATTTAAAAGGCATGTACATTTTTGATCAGTCAGAAATTGATGCAAAAATGATCGAGTTAGATGCTTCTCCTAACAAAGCTAATCTTGGCGCTAACGCAATATTAGGAGTTTCTTTAGCAGTTGCAAAAGCCGCTGCGGAAGAAAGCAGAACGCCTTTATACCGTTATGTTGGCGGCGTAAACGCTAACCTCTTACCTATTCCCATGATGAATATTTTAAACGGCGGGTCGCATGCCGATAATGGTATCGATTTTCAGGAATTTATGATCATGCCTGTTGGTGCGGATTCATTCAGTGAAGGCCTTCGTATGGGTACTGAGATCTTCCATCATTTAAAAGCGGTTTTAAAAGATCTTAAAATGAGCACCAATGTGGGCGATGAAGGTGGTTTTGCCCCTAACTTTAAAAATAATGAAGATGCTATTAAAGCAGTAATGCAGGCAATTGATAAAGCGGGCTACAAAGCCGGAGAAGATATTTTTATTGCTATGGATGCTGCTGCTTCTGAGTTTTACGATGCTAAAGAGAAAGTATATCACTTTAAAAAATCTACCGGCGATAAATTAACTTCGGATCAAATGGTGACTTATTGGGCTGATTGGTGCAAAAAATATCCTATTATTTCGATAGAGGATGGTTTTGGCGAAGACGATTGGACAGGCTGGAAATCAGTAACCGATGCTCTGGGAGACAAAATTCAATTAGTTGGAGATGATCTTTTTGTAACTAATGTAAACCGTTTAGCGGATGGCATTAGCAAAGGGGTTGCAAATTCTATCCTTGTAAAAGTTAACCAAATTGGTACTTTAACGGAAACTATAAATGCAGTGCAATTAGCTCAAACTAACAGTTATACCTCAGTTATGAGTCACCGAAGTGGCGAAACAGAAGATACTACCATTGCCGATCTTGCAGTTGCTTTAAGCTGCGGACAGATAAAAACAGGTTCGGCTTCCCGTAGCGACAGGATCGCAAAATACAATCAATTATTACGTATTGAGGAGCAATTAGGCGGTGCAGCAAGGTATTTAGGCAAGGCTTTTAAGTTTGTTCCGTAAATAACCCGGTTCGTCTTTGCGAGCGATAGCGAAGCAATCTCATCCGGCAAGAGATTGCTTCGTCGTACCTCCTCGCAATGACGGGTTGAAAAAAATAAATTTAAAATAACGTAAAATAACTTTGTTTATATAAGATCAGATTGTAAATTTATAACCATAAAAGATTATCCCAATGGATCCGTTGAAAGAAAAATTTAAAGTTAAAGCCACTGCTTTAGCTGCCGACATTAAAGACATCATTAAAAACCATGGTGATGTGAAATTAGGAGAGATCACTGTAGCTCAAGTATACCAAGGTATGCGCGGCATGGTGGGCATGGTTACCGAAACTTCACGTTTAGATCCTGAAGAGGGTATCCGCTTCAGAGGCTACACTATACCTGAGTTACGCGCCAAGTTACCAAAAGCAGTTGGTGGTACTGAACCATTACCTGAAGGCATTTTTTATTTAATGTTAGTTGGTGAATTGCCAACACAGGAAGACGTTACTTTTATTACCACAGAGTGGACTAAACGTAACAACGTTCCAAAACATGTTTTTGATGTAATTGAAGAATTACCTATTGATACGCATCCTATGACCCAATTTGTAATTGGTGTTATGGCAATGCAAACAGAATCTGTTTTTGCAAAAGCATATGCAAAAGGCATGAGCAAAAAAGATTATTGGGATTATGCGTACGAAGACAGCATGAATTTAATTGCTCGTTTACCGCGTATTGCAGCCTATATCTATCGCCGTAAATACAAAGGCGGTGTGCATATTGAACCGGATCACAAATTAGATTGGGCGGCTAACTTTGCGCACATGTTAGGTTACGAAGCTTTTGACATGAAACGTTTAATGCGTTTGTATTTAACCATACACGTAGATCATGAAGGTGGAAACGTTTCTGCACACACAACGCATTTGGTTGGTTCTGCATTAAGCGACCCGTATTTAGCATTTGCAGCAGGTATGAATGGCCTTGCAGGTCCGCTACACGGCTTAGCAAACCAGGAAGTACTTAACTGGATAATGGAATTAAAAGAAACTTTAGGTGGTGGTTTACCCACTAAGGAACAAATTGCAGAGTACATTCAAAAAACATTAACTGAAGGAAAAGTTGTTCCTGGTTACGGACACGCTGTGTTACGTAAAACAGATCCACGCTTTACCGCACAACAAGACTTTTACAAAACATATATTAAGCACGATGATATTTGCGAAATAGTGCAAATGGTTTACGAAGTAGCGCCTCCAATTTTAGAAAGCACAGGGAAAATTAAAAATCCTTGGCCAAATGTGGATGCTCACTCGGGTGCCCTATTAGTTCACTATGGCATGTATGAATTTGATTTTTATACTGTATTGTTTGGTGTTAGCCGTGCTTTAGGTGTATTGGCAAGTTTGATCTGGGACAGAGCTACAAACTCACCTATTGAAAGACCGGGTTCTTTAACTACTGAGAACATTAAAGCAAAAATAAAAGCTGCGCAAGCTGCTCAAAAAGCTGCTGAAACCAAATAAAATTTAGAGCTCAATATATTTAAGAAGCCGGATCGAAAGACCCGGCTTTTTTATTGAAATAAATGAGAAAAACTGCTCATTTTATTTCAAAATACTTAAACTTTTATTTACTACATTTGGTTTAAACGCTTAAATTAATGACGCATAAAAAAATAGTATTAACAGGTTTTACATTGGTACTTTTTGTAGCATTTGTTATCGCCTGCAAAAAACCTAAGAATGGGAATTATACTTATGAAGAGAGCGGAACAAAGTCTACTCATCTTAAAGAAGGCGGTGGCACCTATACTTTAACCAGCAATGACGCTTTTAGTAATACCGCTGATTCGAAATTCAAGAACAAATCCAATTCAACTTTATATATTGATAATGTGCCATGGGATATTAATGGCGATTCTGTAACCAACAGAAGCAGCAGTACAACAATTACCAATTCAACTTCAAGCATAAAAAGCTCTTATAGCTATATGGGCTTAATTAACGGCAGAAAATCTATTGCAGGTACGTTTATTAGAGTACAAACTTATTACAGTTTCACTAATGTTCGGGTTGATAGTGCCCGCGGTACTTTTAAATACGAAAAAAAATAATTGCATTTTTTTAAAATCAAGGTCAATAAAAAACGTCTGCCTATTTATAGGCAGACGTTTTTTTATGTTCTATATAATAAATTATTCCTTTATTAATTTAAAAGTTTGAGATTTGTCGTTTTGTTTAATTTTCACAGTGTAAAAACCAGGTATTTGATTTTGAATATTCAAATCTTGTTTTCCATTAGTGAACGTTTCATTTAAAATTATTTGTCCTAATGCATTTGTAATAACAACCTCGGATGTAGCATTTAATTCAATACTGAATAAGCCATTGTTAGGATTAGGATAAATATTAATTAAATCTAGCTTAGAAATACCTGAAGCCGCGATACCTGTACACAAAGTTACATTTTGAGAAATGGTAGCAGAATTTGTACAACCATTTGCATCAGTTCCGTTTACGGTATAAACCGCTGTTGCAGCCGGGCTTATAGAAATACTAAATGAATTAGCAGAAGTATTCCAAGTGTAGGTTGTTGCACCAGTTGCTGTTAGTATTGCTGTTTGTCCAACACACAATAATGCGTTATCGCTGGTTGCCGTTATAATTGGTAATGCATTAACTGTTACATCCGAAACCGCAGATATTGAATTAACACATCCATTTCCGTCTGTTCCAGTAACACTATATGAAGTACTAGAAACAGGTGTAACAATTGCTGAACCACTTGAATAGGTATAAGTAATTGCACCGCTTGCGTTGATCGTAAAAGAGTCACCTGCACAAATTGCACCGCTGTTCACAGAGATAATTGGCAATGCATTAACCGTAACATCCGAAACTGCAGATATGGAATTAACACATCCGTTTGCATCTGTTCCAATAACACTATAAGAAGTATTTGATACAGGAGTTACAATTGCGGAACCACTTGAATAAGTATAAGTAATTGCGCCGCTTGCATTAATTGTAAAAGAACTTCCAGCACAAATTACACCGCTATTTACAGATATAATTGGCAATGCATTAACTGTTACATCCGAAACAGCAGCTAAAGAAGATATACATCCGTTTACATCTGTTCCAATAACACTGTAAGAAGTATTAGAAACCGGTGTAACAATTGCAGAACCACTTGAGTAGGTATAAGTATTTGCGCCACTCGCATTAATTGTAAAAGAACTTCCAGCACAAATTACACCGCTATTTACAGAAATAATTGGCAATGCATTAACTGTTACATCCGAAACAGCAGCTAAAGAAGATACACATCCGTTTCCATCTGTACCTGTAATACTATACGAAGTATTAGAGGTTGGTGTAACGATGTTTGTTCCGCTTGAAAACGTGTAGGTAGTAGCCCCTGAAGGAGTCATTGTAAATGAATCACCAATACAAATTGCTCCGCTATTAACTGTAATTACCGGTAAAGCATTTACAATAACTGAACTTACCGCTGTATTGTTGCAACCCAAAGCATTTGTTCCGCTTACAGTATAAGAGGTACTTATGATTGGAGTAACTACATCTGTTCCACTAGAAAACGTGTATGTGTTTGCGCCTGATGGAACCATTGTAAAAGAATCGCCTGCGCAAATTGCACCGCTATTAACCATAACTGTTGGTAAGGCGTTAACCGTTACGTCACAAACAGCAGCAATAGAAGAGATACATCCGTTAAGATCTGTACCCGTAACACTATAAGAAGTATTAGTTGTTGGACTAACAATATCTACGCCATTTGAAAAAGTATATGTATTTGCTCCCGAAGGTGTCATTGTAAATGAATCGCCACTACAAATTGCACCACTATTAACTGCAATTACCGGCAATGCGTTAACCGTTACCGATGAAATTGCTGCGATTGAAGAAACACATCCATTTGCATCTGTTCCCGTTACATTATAAGATGAAGAATTAATAGGCGAAACAATAGGTGATCCACTTGAAAAAGTATAAGTAATTGCACCACTTGGAGTCATTATAAATGAATCGCCAGAGCAGATCGCACCACTGTTAACAGAAAGAATTGGTAAAGCGTTAACCGTTACTGCGCTCGTTGCAATATTTGTACAACCTAAAGCGCTTGTTCCAATTACATTATAAGTAGAATTAGTTACTGGACTTACAATAGCAGAACCGCTAGAATAGGTATAAGTAACCGCACCACTTGCATTCATTGTAAAAGAATTACCAGTACATATAGCACCACTATTAACCGTTACATTTGGTGAAGGATTAACATTAACAACAACTACAGAACTTGCTCCCGTGCAACCTGACACAGCATTTAAAGTTACAGTATAATTTGTAGTAACGCTTGGCGTAACAAGCGTACTGTATGTTGTAGCACTATTTGACCAAAGATATGTAACGCCAGTTGCAACTGTAGTTGTACCCTGATAAGCGACAGGAGTTGTTACAGGTAAAGTTCCGGGCATATCTAAACGAATTCTGCCATTGCTACCTGCACCACCAGTGGCAGCGCCACTGTTACATCCACCTGTACTAAGACCACCTGTACCACCAAAAACATTAATATTTGATCCTGACCCTGAAAAAGAATTCATTACAAGATTAACAGACCCACCGGCACCGCCGCCACCAGCAGTTGTACCGCAACCACCACCCGGTGCACCGTTGCTTGCTCCATTACCAATATTACCATTTGAAGAAACTAAACCGGTAACTACTATTGAATTTGTAGTTATGGTAACAATACCACCGCCGTTTCCACCAGCTCCTGAATAAGCTCCGTCTTCATCCGCGCCACCTTCTCCACCGGCACCACCCATTATTAAAAGGGTTACGCTCGAATTACCAACAGCAAGTCCGCCTGCTCCCGGAGTATGCCCCCAGTTAACACCAACGGTTCCTGCAGTGGCATATCCGCCGCCACCGCCGCCGCCAGAATCTCCGGTTCCTGTGCCGCCGCCGCCGCCATTTCCGTTAGCTGCTAACCATGCGCCTGAATTGTTTCCTGTTGAACCATTATTTGATCCGCTTGCAATTCCGGTTCCATAAATTCCTTCACCTTGTCCACCATCTGCGTTTCTCCATAATGCTAATTTTTGACTTACACCACGGTAGCCTTTTCCGTTTGCATTAATTGAACCGCCTGCATTAACAGTAACCAATCCTGTGGCTTTAAAACTAAGCACACCTCCAACTGTTCCATTCCATGCAGCGCAAGTTAAGACGCCACCACTATTAATAGTTACATTAGTGTATTGAGGCACGTTAATTACCTGGTGCTTAAGCGTCGCTGTTGCAACATAAGAGTTTAAAATAGTTTGCGTAAAACGCAATGTATCCAATGAGATAGAAGCAATTTTTCTATACTCATACTTTCCAACTAAATTACCAACTGTATTGGCATCTTGCATGGTAATAATAAGCACTTCGTTACCCACAGCATAACCTGCGGTGCTTGCAACTCTGACTTTGTTACTACCCGCACTGTTCGTTCCAACAACAGCCGACTTAACGTTATCTGTATAATAAGTTGAATTTATCGTTAAAACGCCATCAACGCCGCTTCCTAAATTAGCACCTCCCGCAGTCACCGAAAGTAACACGGGCTTGCCAGGACATACAGATGTATTAGGGGTTAATGATGTCACTAACTGACATGGTGATTGTGCTTTAATACCTGATATACCTAGAACCAGATAAAAGCAACTCTTGATTAATAATTTTCTTTTCATATTTTTTGGGATTTATGAAAACAAAACTACTTTGATCAAATAAACTTTAGTTTACAGAAAATGAAACAATCTTACATGTGTAAACTTAATATGAAAAGAATAAAAATTAGCCCTTCAATTCTTTTTTGAGGAATGGTGCGGTGTAACTACGTTTTTCTTTGATAAGGTCTTCGGGTGTGCCTGTAAATAGGATCTCTCCTCCACCCTTACCACCTTCTGGACCAAGATCGATGATATGATCAGCCACTTTAATGATGTCCATGTTATGTTCAATCACTAAAACCGTATTACCATTATTTACCAACCGATAAAGCACTTCTAATAAAATGCGAATATCCTCAAAATGCAAACCGGTTGTTGGTTCATCTAAAATATAAAAGGTATTTCCGGTATCACGTTTACTTAATTCGGTTGCCAACTTTACGCGTTGTGCCTCTCCGCCGCTTAAGGTTGTTGCTTGTTGTCCGAGCGTTATATAACCTAAACCGACATCCTGCAAAGTTTTTATCTGACGAAAAATATTCGGCACCATCTCAAAGAATTCACAAGCCTGGTCAATCGTCATATTCAGTACATCACTTATTGATTTGCCTTTGTATCTTATCTCGATCGTTTCGCGGTTATAACGTTTACCGTTACAAACATCGCAAACCACATAAACATCCGGAAGGAAATTCATTTCAATGGTCTTTACGCCTGCTCCACCGCAGGTCTCGCAACGACCACCTTTTACGTTAAATGAAAAACGTCCGGGTTTATAACCTCTTATTTTTGCTTCCGGTAATTCTGCAAATAAATTTCTGATGTCTGAAAATACAGCTGTATACGTTGCCGGGTTACTGCGCGGTGTACGGCCAATAGGCGATTGATCTATCTCAATTACTTTATCTACATTATCCAACCCAGCAATACTTTTATAAGCCAAAGGCTTTTTTTCTGAGTTATAAAAGTGCGCGGATAATAATGGATACAATGTTTCATTTATTAAACTGCTTTTTCCGCTGCCACTTACTCCGGTAACACAAATAAATTTCCCTAAAGGAAAATCAACTGAAACATTTTTTAAGTTATGCCCAGTACACCCTTTTAAAGATATTTTTTTACCATTGCCTTTACGGCGTTCTTTTGGGGTTTCAATTTTTAATTTACCAGTAATGTATTTAGCGGTCACCGTATTAAACTTCAACATATCTTTCGGATGAGCCGCTGCAATTACCTTACCGCCATGCACTCCGGCGCCCGGACCAATATCTATAACATAATCGCTTTCCATCATCATGTCCTTATCGTGCTCCACAACTAGAACAGAATTTCCAACATCACGTAAATTTTTGAGAGCGGTTATTAGGCGAACATTATCGCGCTGATGTAAACCAATACTTGGTTCATCTAAAATATATAACACACCCACCAGTTGTGATCCAATTTGTGTAGCTAAACGTATACGCTGTGCCTCTCCACCACTAAGGGTTTTAGAAGAACGGTTAAGGGTAACATAATCCAAACCAACTTCCATTAAGAACTGGATGCGCGCACGGATCTCTTTTAAAACCTCAATGGCAATTGTATTTTGATTCTTGCTTAATTTTTTTTCTACATCCTTAAACCAGGCTTGTAAAATAGAAATATCCATTTCGGATAATTCAGAAATATTTTTATCGGCAATTTTAAAATAGAGTGATTCTTTTTTTAAACGCGTGCCGTGACAGGTTGGGCAATCTTTTTTGTTAGTAAAACCCTGTGCCCAACGCAACATTCCCGGACTAGGATCATCCTCTGCCTGGCGTGTGATAAACGTAGCAATACCTTCAAAGTTGGTATTGTAGGTTCCACCTTCGGTAGTAACTTTAAATAATTCGTCGCTGCCGTAAAGTAAAACATTTACAGCTTCTTCACTCAGGTCTTCAAAAGGTGTATCTAAATTAAAATCGTGTACCGCCCCAATGGCTTCAATTTGTTTAAAGATCCAACCTCCTCCACTCTTTTGCGGACCAATGGGTGCAACTGCACCTTTTGCTATTGAAAGTTTTGGATTAGAAACAATTTTAGAAATATCAATTTCAGACACTTCGCCCAAACCGTTGCACTGAGGACAAGCACCGTAAGGAGAGTTGAATGAAAATAAATTCGGCGCTGGTTCATCATAACTAATGCCGCTTGTTGGGCACATTAACGAACGACTAAAAAACCTCGGTTTAGCAGAATTAGTTGCAGCTTTTTTCTTTGATTTTGTTTCCTCTTCATGCTCAATTACCATTAACACACCTTTACCATGTTTCATGGCGGTTTGCAAAGATGAATTTAAACGCGTGCGAATATCTTTTGTTATTTCAAGACGATCGATAACAATTTCAATATCGTGGATCTTGTAACGATCTACCTGCATTTTAGGAGTGATGTCAAGGATCTGTCCATCAATACGCACTTTATTAAAACCACGTTTGCGAATATCTTCAAACAATTCGCGGTAATGGCCTTTACGCGCGCGGATGATAGGCGCCAACAAATTTATTTTTTTGCCTTTGTATTCAGCTTCTATCAGGTCCATTATCTGGTCGTCGCTATAACGCACCATTTTTTCGCCGGTAACATAAGAGTATGCTTGCCCTGCACGCGCAAACAACAAACGCATAAAATCGTATATCTCTGTAATAGTGCCAACCGTTGAGCGTGGATTTTTATTTACCGTTTTTTGTTCGATAGAAATAACCGGACTTAAACCTGAGATCTTGTCCACATCGGGTCGCTCGAGGTTACCAAGAAACTGACGGGCGTAAGAAGAAAAACTTTCTATGTAGCGGCGTTGACCTTCTGCATAAATAGTATCAAACGCTAAAGACGATTTACCGCTGCCGCTTAAACCGGTAATAACAACTAATTTATTTCTTGGAATAGTAAGTGAAATATCTTTTAAGTTATGAGAGCGTGCGCCAATAACTTCTATAATTTCCTCATCAACAATATCTGCCTTCATATATAATTAAAAATAGAACAAGTAAACATAACAATGGTTTACCCGTTCTTAAAGAAAATAAAAACTTTTAAGAATGTAAAATTAGTTTAACAACAAAATTTACAGCCAATATTAACGCCGTGGAAGTAAAGAACACAACAATGTATTTTGCTCCGTTACTGAACGAAAAGATCAAATGACAAATAGTGTAAATTAGTGTGAAAAGAAAAGGCAATAAACTAGCGTTAAGTCTTAAACTCTCAAAAAGATCGCCGCGTAATAAAGCTATAAATGCCCGCTGCATACCACAACCAGGGCAATCAACACCTAATAAACCTTTTACTGAACATGTAAATAAGTGCTGTTCTAAAAAATTTATTACTGTTTCCAATTTACCAGTGAAAGCTGTTCAAAGCCAGGCTGCCAACTACAACTATGTAGACAATTAAACCTATAATAGCTAAACCAGACAAACACAAACCAATAATAGCACAGGTTTTACCTGCCTTTAGGTTTTTGTAAGAAGCCAAAGAATATTTTCCCGGATTGTTATTGTACTCTTTTTCAGCCGCCGACGCAAGAACAATGGCAATGATACCCATGATGATGGATAAAATACCATAACACCAGCAAAAACAAATGGATAAGATACCCAAAACCAAAACACCAATGGCATTAGGAATATTTTGTGAACCACCGGAAAAATTCGGATCTATGTTTGTGTTATTTGTTACGTTACTATTTGTAGTTGAATGCGTTTCGAATTTTGGAATTTCGTCATTCGGATCTAAATTATTTATTTCAGGAGGGTTCATATTTTAATATCTTAAGTCTTAAAATTAAAAATAAAATCTATTATAATTTTTATTAATAGGTTCATTCACCTAATTTAAATTTAGCTATCTGATTAACAACATCTTACAATTTTAAATTGAATTTTTCACTGAAAAATCTAAAACGATTTAAAATTTTACTTAATTTTATAAAAAAACTAAGAAATGCGTTATTCTATCTTCAAAAAAATTTTAGTTGCTCTTTTATTACTAGAGATCGTTTCAATAAAAGCAAACCCGGGCGATACAACATGGGTAACGATCTATAATCAACGGAAAATAATGGCTTATGGTAATTATGATACAACTGCTACGTTACCAACCGGCATTCGTTACCGTAAAATGCGTTTGCATTATATTTTAGGAAGATATGTTTGCCCTACATCAGAACAATATTGCGGATCGTGGGACTACACAACTCAAATTTACGCTAAACCTGTAGGAAAAGACACGGTTGAAATTGCACGTGTAATTACGCCTTACGCTACTGATTGGATAGCAACTAATAGAAAGCATGATTATGTGATAGAAGTTTCAGATTACGCGAAATCACTTGAAGGCCCAACAGGATTTAGATTTGTTTATAGCGGCTACTCATGGGGGTTTACAGTTACATTAAAATTAGAATTGATAGAAGGTGTACCACCAATGGACGCGATCGCTGCAAAAAATATTTACGATGGTTATTTTGCTTACGGAAAACTTGCCGATCCAATTGAAAATCATTTAACAGCAAAAACTTTTTCATACACAACTCCCGCTGCAAATATATTCCTTAAAAACTCTGTTAGCGGCCACGGTGCTGATGATGCAGACTGCGCTGAATTTTGTAGTAAGTACTATGACTTAAAAATAAACAACATTAACGTTGCCCAAAAACAATTATGGCGCAACGATTGTGGTTTAAATAATGTTTATCCCCAAACAGGTACATGGATCTATGACAGAGCTAACTGGTGTCCGGGTGCAGTAGTTTGGCCCATTTATCACGATCTTACTCCACTTACAACCGCAAATACAACTTTTACAACAGATGTTGATATGCAACCATACACAGCTGCCACACAAACAAATGCTTCTGCAGGTTACCAGTTTACATCGCAAATGATCACATACAGCGCGGCAAATCATACACTAGACCTTTCTATAGAAGATATTATCTCGCCTTCAAAAAATGAAAATTATTACAGAAGCAATCCTCGTTGCAATAACCCGGTAATTAAAATAAAAAATGTTGGCACAACCGCAATTACGAACGCCGTTTTTAATTACGGATCAATTAGTGCGCCTTTAACCTATACATGGACGGGTAATTTAAATTTTTTGGATGAGACCATGGTTACCTTCCCTCCTTCTCTTTCTATTTACACAAATAATATCTCGAGTACATTTCAAGCATCTGTTGTTTCTGTTAACGGTGCAGCCGATCAGAATACATTTAATAATATGTATACCTCGCAGACTTCTTCAATTGGTATTTTTCCATCTGATTTTGTAATAAAGATCTACACCAATAATGCGACTTCTACAACTATTCCATTTAACGAAACGTCCTATAAATTATTTGATCAGAATAATAACATAGTGATTGAAAGAGACAGTATTCCAAACTTATCAAACAAAATTGACACCGTGCATTTAGCCCCCGGTTGTTACAAACTAGTGGTTGACGATTCAGGCTGCGACGGTTATAAATTTTGGGCTAATCCCGGTGCCGGCAATGGGAATGTTAGATTTGAGAACCTGGCAGGCACAAATGTTTTTTATAATCCAAATGGTGATATTGGTTGTCAGAGTACAAAATATTTTATTGTTGCCAATACCACAGGTATGCCTGAAAATGTTGCAAGACAAAACGAAATAGACATCTATCCAAATCCAGCAACTGGTAAAGCTTACCTTAAATTAGATCTTGTAAAAAATCAAAGTCTGAATTATAAAGTAACAGATGTAACAGGCAAGATCATGCAACAACATACACTTGATAAATTTAATGCGGTTTACGAAACTGTTGACATAAGCGAATTGAAAAGCGGAATATATTTTGTTACTGTTGAACTGGAAAACAATTTGATCATCACAAAGAAATTAATTATTCAAAATTAAAACCGCTAAAAAGCCGAATTCATAAGAATTCGGCTTTTTTACCTTACCTGAACAAACTTATATTTCCTTTTTGAGCATACGTCTGCTCATCTTTTCCTTTTGCATTTATAATATAAAAATAAACGCCCGCTGCACATTCATTTCCTTTTGCGTTATTTCCATCCCAGGCTATATTTCCTGACTCGATTATTGTTTCAAACACCTTATTTCCCCACCTGTCAAAAACAACTGCGGTTATATCCACTAAAGATGTTGTTCTTAAAAAGAAAATATCATTATTTCCATCACCATTTGGGGTAAATATATCCGGCACAATTAACTTAGAAGGCATTTCTACTTTTACAATTCGATAAGCGGTATCTAAGCAACCATTTTTCGAGATGATCAACATACTTGTATATGTACCCGCGGCTGTATAGGTTGTTGCCACAGCATTTTGGCCAATCTGCGAAATACCATTACCAAAACTCCAAACAGGAGTTGCATGTCCCGGAGATTTTTTAATAACAGACGTATTCATAAAATTAACTGCAAGTGGCGCAAAGCCTTCCTGTTTATCTGTCGCAAAATCTGCAGCAATTTGTGGTGCTGTGTCATAAGTATATGTTAGAGCTGCTCCTTCGCAACTTAAATTTGGAACACATTGCAAAGTATAAATACCTGATATAACAGCATTACAAGATGAACTAATTGAAACTGTATCTCTGTTGGGTGACAACCATAAATAATTTTTCATGTTTGCAGGGCCGCTAAGATTTGCAGGTAAAATACCACAGGTATAAAAATTTGGTGAATTAACCTGAGAACAATCTGCATCTATATAACAATACGCCCAATCATAATCATAAATGCACCAATCGCAGGAGATCTTAATAGTAATTGTTTGACCGGTATATGGTGTAAGGTCTAAGCCAACTGTTTGCCAGGGCGAATAACTAACTGGAAAAAATTGCAGCGCAATGTTCTCGCCAATCGCGTCTTCGGTTTGCTCAAAACTGCTAATACCCACTGCATGTCCCCCACTTTGATCTTCAAAATAATAACATTTATATTTTGGGCATTCTAAAACAATGTTTGCTGAATTTAAAACCTCGATCTTAAATTTTGCTGCCGCGAACTCATCATGCGGAGCATTAATAACAGCTAATGCAAAATGCAGGTTTAAATAATTATTATCGTCAGTAACAGCAATAATACGCGATGCCGAAGCCGAAAAATTTGTTTTATTAGTAATACTATTATTATTCAATTTTAAAGAGTGCTTACCACCCGGAAAAACCTGCGGGAAGCCACCAAATGGGTCTAAAGCTGTGCCGGAGGTTAACTGAACGTCGCCACTTACATTCCAACCCGATGTTGTATTGTTCTCGAAATCTATATTGGTGCAATTTACCGCCGCGCTATTTTCGCTTTTTAAATTTGATTGTTGTTTAAGAGAAAAATATTTTTGCTTAATGTATTTTTGTTTTGCGCGATCTAAAAAAGCAATTTTGTCTGTTTCTGTTTTCAAGTAAGCAGAATGATTCAATGCGCCTTTCATATCAAAACCATTTAGCGAGTCGTTATTATTTATTTGAGCCGTTGCGAGGCTTGTTGTAAAGAATAGTGCATACAAGGTCACTAGTCCTTTAGACTTAATTTTAATTTTCATAAGTTTCGATTTAAAATTTATAGATAATAGCGCCGTATTTATACCATTCCAACAAGCGTGCCAAAGTTTGTTAATACAAAAAAGCCCTTCAAATTAATTTGAAGGGCTTTGAAGAAATTAATTATTCAAAGTTAAATAGGCACAGATCGCAAGACTTAATTATTAAAATAGTTTCTAAATCAATCTTTAAATTCGATCTTAACATGCGTGCCATCGCAGTAGGGTTTATTAGAAGAGGCGCCGCATCTGCAAAAAGCAGTCACATTGTTTTTTTGATTCTCGCTACCGTCTTTAAGTTTTACCTTTAAATTACCGTAAACAAGTAGCGGTCCATTAGGTAATGCCTCTACAACATTCTCTACGCTGGTAGATTCTACATTTTTACTTTCATCATTGTAATAAAAGCTTAAGGCTTTAGATGGACAATTATTTATGCGCTTTATGATCTCAGGTGTTGCCGCGCCTTCAGGCATTATCCACGGCTTCTTCGTTGGATCGAAAACATTTCTTAAACCATTTTCTCCTTTCCAGCATTTTGTAGAATGAATGCACATGTTTGGTTTCCAAACAATGGTTATATCTTCATTGATATATTTTTTGGTACTATCAGTCATGAAGTAAAATTAAAAAAATAAAGTCAGAGATTTCAAAGATCACACAGATTAATTATAAAACAATCTATGAAAATCAGTCAATCTGTGACCAAAAATAAGTGCTGTATTAATACAAAAAACCCATTTTTCCATCCTGGTAATCGCGCATGGCTTCCAGGATCTCGGTTTGCGAGGTCATCACAAATGGCCCGTGTGTTACCAATGGCTCATTAATTGGGTCGCCTGCCATCAATAATAATTTAGCATCGGCACTTGCCGTTAATTTTATTTCTGCGTCTTCGTGCTCAAAAGCAATTAAACTATACTGTTTTGCAGTAACATTCTCATTCACTTTTAATTCTCCCTCCAAAACATAAAAAGCAACATTGTTTGAAGCAGGAAATGTAAACGTTTGCTCGCTTCCTGTTTTAATGTGTAACATGGCAGTAAATACATCCGACTTAGCCGGTCCTTTTTTATCTAGATATTTCCCGGACACTAATCTCAATTGAACGCCTTCTTTTTCTATCAACACAATTTCATCTTTTGTTATTGGTTGATAGGTTGGCTCCAGCATTTTTTGTGCTTTGGGCGTATTTATCCAAAGCTGAATACCTTGCGATCTTCCACCTTTTTCAATAAATGCTTTGTCTGCTTTTTCGCTATGAATTAAACCACGACCGGCATTTATCCATTGTACTTCATTGTCGCCAATTACTTTTTTATTACCAAGAGAATCTTCATGCTCTATCGATCCTTCAAACATAAATGTTATAGGACTAAAACCCCTGTGTGGATGCGGCGGCACATTAAAATTATTTTCGTGTGGCTTATAAGTGTTATCAAAATGGTGCAATAAAATAAACGGACTAACCTGTTGCATACCTTGTAAAGGAAAAGGTTGGCGTAATTTTATTGGCCCCATCATGGTTTCAGGAGCTGTGTGAATAGACTGAATTTTTCTAAACGTGCTCATTTTGTATCTCCTTTATTAATTGTAATAATTTGTTATTTAGTTCTTCGTTCACAATTTTATCATCTTTAAAATTTTCGTTGAACGATGGTAACGAAAAAGTTGCTTTTATAACCGCATCAAACCTTTCAAAATTTTTAACTGCTATCTCTAAAACACTTGCACCTCCCCTGGCCCCCGGCGAAGTTGCCATTAACAACATTGGCTTCTTTTGAAATACCTTTGGGTTGATGCGCGAAGCCCAATCCATACAATTTTTAAATGCTGCCGAATAATTTCCGTTATTTTCTGCTAACGATACTACCAAAAGATCAGCGCTTGCAATTTTATTCAAAAAGTCTTGCGCCAATTTTGGATGCCCCAACACTTTTTCGCGATCAACACTAAACAAGGGCAATTCAAAATCGTTAAGATCCAATACTTCAACTTCAGCTTCTTTAAATTGTTTGGCGGCGTAGGTTGCCAGCTTTTTGTTTATCGACGTTGAACTGTTACTTCCGCCAAAGGCTATTATTTGCATAATTATTTTTTAAGGTTGTTTAACCAACTGTATTTCTGCATGAAGTTTCAGATCCTCACCAACCATTACTCCACCAGCTTCTGTAGCTGCATTCCAGGTCAATCCAAAATCTTTACGGTTAATTTTTCCTTCAACTGTAAAGCCTGCTTTAACATTTCCGTATGGGTCTTTTGCAATACCGCCAAACTCTGCTTTTAATGTTACAGGTTTTGTTACATCGCGAATAGTTAAATGACCATCCACCGAAAATTCATCGCCGGAAACTTTATTCATTTTAGTAGCTTCAAATTTTATTTTCGGATATTTCTCCGCATCAAAAAAATCACCTGATTTTAAATGACCATCGCGTTGTTCGTTCTTGGTGTTAATGGTATTAACATCGGCATTAAAAGAAACCTTTGAACTTGCAAAATCATCGCCCTGAGTTTCTGCTTTAACATTAAATGTTCCAAAATGACCCGTTACGTTAGAGATCATCATGTGTTTTATTTTGAAGCTTACTTCGCTGTGTGTTGGGTCTAAAGACCATTTAGTTGTACTCATAATTTATTTTTTTATTAGTTTATTTTTAATTAGGCATTCATTGGCACTTCCATAATAAGGAATTCCGCATCTGATTTAGCATTCAAAGTTATTTTATCTACGTTCCAGATACCAAAACCATCGCGGGTATTTAATAACTGACCATTTACTTCAAGATCACCATTTAAATTAAAAATGTAAATACCGTTACCTTTTAATTTTAAAGTGTATTCTTTAGAAATTCCTTTATCAAATTTTCCTAAATGGAACCAGGCATTTTGGTGGATCCAAACACCTGCATCATCTGCATTAGGCGATAAGATCTGTTGCAATTTATTATGTCTGTCCTCTGCTTTTATGGTTATTTGATCGTAGCGCGGTGTAACATTTTTTTTGTTCGGGAAAACCCAGATCTGTAAAAATTTTACGGCATTATCTTTGTTTTTGTTGTATTCGCTATGCTGAATACCTGTTCCGGCACTCATAACCTGTACATCGCCATTTCTGATCACAGCCACATTGCCCATACTGTCTTTATGTTCTAGATCTCCTTCTAAAGGAATAGAAATGATCTCCATATTATCGTGCGGATGCGTTCCGAAACCCATACCACCGCTAACGGTATCATCGTTCAATACGCGCAATACACCAAAGTGCATACGTTCTGGATTATAATAATTAGCAAAACTAAAAGTGTGTTTGCTGTGTAACCAACCGTGATCAGCATCGCCACGTGTGTTGGCTTTGTGTAAAATGGTGTTTTCCATAATGTTTGAATTTGTGTTTGGTATATGATTAAAGCCTAATATTTCCAGTTCTTTTAACTCGTCAATATCATTCTTAATAATATTACCGAATGAGTTTGCAGCAACAAACATGCCTGTGCCCAATAACCCTTTTTTTAAGAAATCTTTTCTGTCCATAAGATAAGTTTTAATTCTATATCAAAGGTACAAACAGAATGAAGAAAAGTTCTTAATCTAGGTTAAGAAATGAAGAAATATACTTAAGATCAATGCGCCTTAAGGTATTTAGCTTTGAGTTTACTCAAGAACTCAGGTGTAACGCCAATATAAGCCGCAACTTGCTTTTGTGGGATGGTATTGATAATAGCGGGATATGTTGTGCAAAATTTAAGATAGCGTTCCTGCGCCGTTAAACTTAAGTTATCTATTAAACGTTGCTGGTAGGCCACCAAAGACTTTTCGATGATAATGCGAAAGAAGCGTTCAAACTTTGGTACCTTCTCATATAATTTTTCCTGGTCTTTTTTTGAAAGCATCAACACCTCTGTATCCGTCATTGCTTCTACGTTAAGGTTACCTGGCTTTTGACTTAACAAACTGTACATATCGCCTACCCACCATTCCTGCGGTGCAAAAGATAAAATATGTTCAACACCATTTTTATCTACCGTAAAAGCACGAAGACAGCCAGCAGTAACAAAACTCGAATGTTTACAGATATCACCGGAACGCAATAAAAATTGTTTGGCGTTTATTTTTTTAAATTCTAATAGAGAACTAAAATAGTCTTTTTCTGATGCCGTTAACGAAATGTGTTTAGCAACGTTCTTTAAGATAAGCGATTGGTCCATTATTTGCCTGCTTTAACCGGAGGCTGTTTAAAGCCGTCTAATTCAGTCAATTCAGCTTTTACATTATCGTACCAGCGGGTAATGGCAATTTCATAAGTGCCATTTTTTGACTCTTTTTTAAATTGTTTTACGCGGTCGTTCATACCAATTTTAGCGCCCATGTATTTTTCATTAAACGATACAGGGTATGGATCAAGATTGGCTTCCTTAATGGATTTACGCAGTTTGCGGCTATACAACTCGCCCATGTCAAATAACACCTGGAAATACTTTAATAACATCTCCGAATCTGCTTTTGGTTTTACCCATGAATTACGCCAGTCGAAAACTGTAACTACGTAGGTCGATGTACCGGCAAAACGTGAACCTTTTTTTTCGCTAGCCAATATAGCAATAACAGCATCTGCCGGAAGGGCAACTGAATCAATAGCGTCACCTTTAAAATCATTCCAAGTTAACGGTTTACCCGATGACCAATGAATAGTATCGTTTGACACTGCTTGAGAGAATGACATTAAATTAATAAGAACGAAGAACAGGAATGTGGAGATCTTTTTCATAGTTGATTTGATAAACTAAAGATAAGAAAATTTCTGGTTACCAAAATAAACATCAACAATTTTAGCTTTTAATAGTACTTTTGCTTTAAATACAACGGTTCTGGAACGTTACTTTATTATATACAAGCCTTACAAAATGATCTCGCAGTTTATAAGCCCTTATAAACACAGGCTGCTGGGTGACCTTGACTACGATTTTCCGGTAGGTACCAATGCGGTGGGACGTTTAGATGATGATAGCGAAGGTTTACTGATCTTAACAACAGATAAAACATTGACCAAACGTTTATTGCACCCTGACCGAAAACACAAACGTAATTACATTGTACAAGCCGAAAAGAAAATTTCTGAAGAATCATTACAAAAATTGCGGGATGGTGTTGAGATAATGGTGAAACTAAAAGGCTTATATAAAACACAACCCTGCGAGGTGAATTTGATAGAGAAGCCAAAGAATTTACCTTTTAGAGAACATAGCTTTAGAGAAGAGTTACCACAATCCTGGCTGGAGTTTGTATTGATGGAAGGCAAGAACCGGCAGATACGAAAAATGTGTTCTGCTGTTAGGCATGATTGCAAACGTTTGATCCGTACAAAAATCGAAAATCTTTCTCTTGGAGATATGCAACCGGGAGAAGTAAGAGAGATGGAGCAGAAAGAGTTGTTTGAGTTGTTATTGCTCGAATAATGGAACGCTGATAGTTAGGGTTTTCAATGCTCTTTTTTAGTTCTTAAAATATTCGCTACTAATATTTCAATAAAAAAGGCTGCCATAAACCAGCAACCTTT
This sequence comes from Heterotrichella gracilis, assembly GCA_032358255.1. Taxonomy (NCBI): domain Eukaryota; class Xanthophyceae; order Tribonematales; family Xanthonemataceae; genus Heterotrichella; species Heterotrichella gracilis. The sequence continues at coordinate 101,369 of JAULBX010028048.1, forward strand.
TTTATAATTTTTTATATTTTAATTGTAAGTACCAATATATTGGCGTTGCTTGCCTCTACGGCCCGTCCAGTCTACTTTAAAGTTATTTGGGCAAGTGCTTGAACTAATGTTTCCTGAAGCATCTGTTCCTAAAGTAACTGTAGCATTTCTATCCGAAACAGAATGTTCAATAGTACCCGAAGTAGGTTTATTCCAACCACAATTTTTCAAACAAATAATTGGCGAAACTATTTTAGTGGTAAATGCATTGCCTTTGCGGTTCGTACCCCATGCCGAAGCACCATTTTCGCCATTGGCAGTAACAGAAAATTTTAAATTACCTCCGTTGTAGTCCCAGGTTCTGCGTTTAGCAACACTCCACTGGCGTGTGCTATTGTCATCAAAAACAACGTTCATATTATTGCTACCCACAGTTCTTACAATACTTGGTTTATCGCCTGCTAATTCTGATACCAAACCACCCGATACATTTATCAAATTATGAGTACCATTAATGATCATGCTTTTGCCATTACGTGTTACTTTATAATTAATAAAGTTTACAATAAGTTGGGCATTAGCATCTTTCCAGCGTACACCTGTAGCATAATTTACCACTTCGTACTTTATTTGTCCTGTTCTGGTTTTGCCATTGCATCCACTACCGTTAAAAGTTAATGTTATAATACCTTGTTGAATTTGTGAGGTATCTGCGGTTGCATCACATGGCCAAAAAACGACAGAAGTACTTGCTGTATTGGTTCCTGAAAGCGTTCTGCTATTACTCATACTGTTATCAGCATCAGTATAAGCATCGTCCGTATTGGCATCATTTGTTTGGGCATCGTTTGCCTGAGCACTAATTAGTGGCGTATCGTCCTCGTCTTCCATTTCTTTTTTACGGCAAGAAGTAAATACTAATGCTAAAGTTATTACAGCTGTAATTCCGGTTTTTATGGTCAAATTCGTTTTCATTTTTTTGCTTATTTTTATCTAAGACTCTTAGAAAAAAGAAAGGTTTAATTGAAAGAAATATTTTTTTATGGTCTTCTTTATTACGATCTGGAACTTTGATGACAGGAATTGATACGATGATCGCAGTTCTTTAACCAGCGCTAATCATAATGGTCAGCGTTATTTGCGTTCTAATATGTAGGTCGGAAAACTTTAAACTTACCTTTGGTCATGTCGGCAAATTTAAACGGGCTTAGGCCAACTTTTTTGCCGGAGCGGCCGGTGTTTTGATCGGCTAATACAAAATCTTCTTTGCCATTTACCTCATAAATAACAGCGGTGTGATGCTGCATTTTTTCCATATACGTTTTTGTGCCTATTTGATATTGTAAGGTCACACCCTCAAATTGCATAATATCGCCGGGATAAACGCAGTCTTTTTTATAGTTTACTTCGGTACCAAATTTATAATTACCATCCCATTTTGCAGTCACCGAATTCAATGCTTCTGCTGCCAAATCCCAACACTCGCCCTTTCCTACTTTTTTACCGATCTTTGTTTTTACAAAATCAATTATCTTTTTATTTAAAACAGGCGTGCTGTCGCAACTAACCACTTTTTTAGAAATTGTATTTGCAGAGTTGAATGGCTTAACGATAAAACCAAACATTGCCAGTGCTATAATTATTGTAGCTCTCATTTTGTTTCACATTGTTTTTTTAAATTCTCTTTTACGGAATCAAACCATTCTTTTTTTAAAATACTCAATACAATACTATCGCGTCTTGTTAGGCCATCGCCATTATACATGCTACTACGCAGAACACCTTCTAAAGTGCAGCCAATGGCTTTCATAGCGGCAATGCTTCTGGCGTTGCTATTGTCGGCTCTAAACTCTACCCGTTCCATCTCCATAGTTTCAAAAGCGTATTGCAATAATAAAAATTTACAGTGTTTATTTAATCCCGTGCCTTGAAAATTTTTACCATACCAGGTGTAACCTAATTGCAGGGTTTTATGGGGTAATACTATGTCGTAAAAACGTGTGCTGCCGGCATACGAATTTTGTTTTTTATCAAATACAATAAAAGGATATTCTTTTTTTGAAGCACGGCCTTCCATAGCAATGTCCAAGTATTTTTTTAGGTTTTCTTCTCCCCCGGCTCGTACCAAAGAGTATTTCCATATCTCGGGTTCATTTAAAGAAAAACTAAGCAGGCTGCTGAAATCATTTTTTTCAAGTGGACGAAGCAATACGCGCTCGTTCTCTAAAATTATAGTTTGATCAAAATCGAAGTTTAGCATATTCATAAAGGTACAAATGTTTAAGAATTAGGTGAGTTCCATTTCTTAAAAAAACTAAATTTTTGTCCTTTATTAGTAATTAACTTAAAAGGCCGTATTGATTAAAATGATGCGCGAAATGTTTGTTATGCAAAGTCAACCACTCCTTATGATCTAGGTCGCCCATGCGCGGCTGCGTGTGTTTAGCGTTGGGATTTTGAGAATAGTAATCTTTAAAATGATCTATCTCTTTATGCAATTCGCTAACAGCAGTTTTAAGATCTGCATGTTGCAGAGCGGGTGGCTCATCGGTTAAAATAGGGTTTTTAATACCTTGCGCTAATTCTGCAGTACTGCGTATCACGCGATCTTTTACTTTTTCGGCCTCTTCAGCAGTAAAATAAAATTTTGACTTAATACGTCCTGTAGAGATCTTCACAGACATTGCCAGATGCTCTATAATATGTTGCGGTGACATTTTACCCCAAAGCGGTTTAGCGTTTGGTTGTAATTTATTTAAAATGTTATTTAACTCGGTAGTGTTATGTATATCTATCATAAAATAAAATTACGGTATTTTATTTATTCATGATAAGGAACAAAGTTAAAAGCGAACAGTTAAATGAAGTTTTGCCACGGGGTTAAGATTGGCTTCTGTGTATTCGTATTTGCGTGCTTCGCCATATATTAAGTGCGCCGTGCTGTAGTTTACTTTTCCATAAAAAATGTTGTAACCCACTTCGGGTAAAATAAAAATATCTTCAAAGAGTTTTAGCTTTAGTCCAAAACCAATAAGACCGTCTACGCCATCCGTAGAAGAAGAAAAAGAATTGTTCAATCCTGAAATGCCACCATACACATAACCCGACGAATAAATATTGCGGTAAAAAATATCAGTTAAAATGTAAAGAACATCTTTTCTTTTTATTAAACTGTATTGAACACCAACTCCAACACGAAAGTCTTTGTTGATAGATTCGCCACTTGTGGCATCTATCCAGCCCGCAGGAGCATTGTATTTAAAATAACTTTCGTTATAACTAATTATGGATCTGAATGCAACCCGTTTTTTATTGTACTTAAAAAACAAACCGTTACTATACTCAATAGAAGGCTTATCTACAAATGAATGGTAAATAGTACCTAAAGAATTAATTGTAATTAAAGTGGGGCCTAATTCAAAATGTTTTTCTTTCTCCTGCCCTATTACCGGGCTAAAAAGAAATACAAAGGCAAGAATATTTAAGCAAGCTCTCATTACCACAATTATAGTGATAACGAAAGCTTAGCTTAAATATTGTATAAGAATTTACCCTTCCCTGGCGCCTTAAAACTGCTACAGAAACCTGGCGCTATTTTAAATTTTGTAACGTAAACTAATTATAAAATTTCTACCAGGGGCATTAATACCACTTGCAAACACACGGTATCTATTATCGGTAATGTTTTCGCAGGCTACATTTAACCTAAAGTTTTTAGTAAAATTATAACCGGCCCTTACATTTAAAGTAAACCAACCCGGCATGTAGCCCTTTACAGGATCTGCAGAATATACAGCGTTATCTTCACCGCTATTACTGTAATCAGCTGTAGCTTTTTTTCCATTGTACCTAACAAAAAATTCAGCATCTGTATTCTTTGCTTTGTAAATAATACTTGTTTGGCCAAACAACGGTGGAATGTGATCTAAAGGCACAACCGTGTCTTTTCTAGAATCAATGTATCTGCCATAGGTATAGTTAATTATGCTTTTGAAGGAAATATTATTATTGAAATCAAATTGCATACCGGCAGTAAAACCATAAATATATCCGCGGTCTGCATTTTGCATGGCCTGCACTTTTGATTTAACGCCATTAAACAAAGCACTGTCCTGACCATTCAATTTAAAATCGCGTTGCACCATTATATCTTCAATGATCGTATAAAAACCTGTCACATCAAATTTATATCTCTTTTCAAATACCTTGCTAATTCCCAACTCAAAATTGGTTGCATACTCAGGTTTAACTTCGGGGTTTGGCACTACCACAATATTACCTGCACTTGAAAATACTTTTGTCATATCATCTACATTTGGTGTTCTAAAACCTGAGTTAACCAAAAACGAAACTTTATAATTATCGGTTTCTTTCCAGGTAAAACCCAAACATCCAGTTACAGCCTGACTTTTTTGATCTACCGTTTTAAAAGGAAATTTATAAAAGGTCGTATCGTTAAATGTTGATTCTAAATTCGATGCGGTAAAACGTAAACCATCGGAAATAACAAAATTATCACTTACATCCCATGAATGTGAAACATAAACAGCAGTACTATTCATTTTACTTCCACCATCGGCATAACGGGTTTGCGCAGGACTAACCGAATTGGTTAATATATTTAGATTGTTGGCAGTTGATTGAACATCATTTGCTGTAACTTCTAGACCATAGCGTAATTCATGTTTTTCCTTTATATTTTTAAAGATATCTACGTTGGCTGAGATAACACCTACATCTTCCATTTGAGATACACGGTTGTTATTTTGAAACCTACGTGTGATCCTATCTTGTTCTATTTTTTGATATGCTAAAATAACTTTTACATTATCTGATAAAAGAGTTTTACCGTCGTAATTTAAAGTATAAGCAGCAAGCATACGCTTTTGTGGGCCATAGTTCCATTCGGCATATTTTAATTTTGTACCTGAATATTCTGTTAAACGATCATATCTTGGAACATCGCTTGACTGACTCATTTGAAAGTTTATATTATGTATCAAATGTTCTCCGGTTTTAATATTAAATCGCTGCATAATATCTAACTGATTATAGCCTGTACCTTTTTGTAAATTGTCATTACTATTTACGATCATACTATCTCTATCGCCAATGCGTTCAGAATAATACAGCCTGTCCCAACCTTTGTAATACCCTGCTAATTTTGTAGAACCACTGTTAAGGTCGCCAAATTGAGAAAAAGTAACATTGGTCATTGACGCAAATTTTTTCCAACCTAAGTTAATATCAAGATGGCCAGTAGTTTCAGAATTAACAGTTGCATAGCGTCCCATACCATTAACTTTCACCAGCATTTTATCATCTGTACTAAACTCTGCATTTTTAGTATAAAAATGCATGACGCCACCTAACGCATCACTTCCGTAAACAGTGGAAGATGGTCCAAAAATAACCTCCGCACGCTCTAACATATTTGCATCTAATGTAATTATATCCTGCAGGTGCCCTGCGCGATAAATGGCGTTGTTCATGCGCACTCCATCAACTACCATTAAAACCCTGCTAGCTTCAAACCCTCTAAGCACAGGGCTGCTGCCACCCATTTGACTTTTTTGAACAAAAACGGCACCCGTGTTTTGCATAACTTCACCCGTTGTTGGTTGATTACCGAACTCGATGTCCTTTTGTTTAATAACTTCCATTGTATAAGGCACATCACTCTTTTTTTCTTTAATTCTATTTGCCGAAAAAACAAATTCATCCAACTGAAATAATTTAACGGTTAATCCAACTTCCATATCTTCATTTCCAGCCATGATCTTTCTGGCAGAATACGATGTACTATACAGCCAAAGCGAATCAGAACGATCTAAGGTTGCAATATTTGCTTTACCTTTTGTATCTGTTATAACGGAAACATTATTTTTATCTTTTATAATTGCATTTACAATTGGCTCACGCGTTGAATTATCGCGAACGGTAATATTTTGACCAATGGCAGGAATAGATAGCCACACCAATGGTAATAGTAAAAACTTCTTCATTTTATAAAGTTAAAATTGATTAATAATAAAAAAGACATCTCTTGTTAAAGAGAAATTATCGGAAAATATTACACTTAAAACCTTGGCGGTTTTATTTGTTGGAGGTAATATTTGAAATCTATGAACTGAAAGTTGTCCAATTTTACTTCTTTCTTAAATATTTGCATTACAAACGTAAAATTCTCATTGCTATCGAGATAAGTAAAACCCAGAAGCAACTTAATTAGTTCACCACAATTTTTATAGAAACCATTGTTTGAGCTGAAGAATTTTTTGAAGCGTTCATTCTCCTCACTATCTTCTATAACGCAAACGACAATATGATCTTTGAAATTTTCTACAGAAACTACTTCGTGGTAAAAACCATTAATAATTACTTCCTTGTTATTTTCTTTCCACTCAAACCCATTTTTATTTTTAAAAATATCATCATAAGAAAATTTAATTTCAACGATCTCGTGTCCTCCATTTATTGCATGTTCCCTGAAAGTAGATTTTTGTGAACTTATATAAGAACTAAAAAGCAAAAAATGAAACGTGAGTACGCCAAAAATTAAAAGTAATATATATGGAGATAATTTTTTTACCATTTTAATTTAAGGCAAGTTACCAATTTTTGACTAAATATTATTGAACTGTTAAAATAATCGTTTTTTGCGTTAAATTCCCATCCCTGTCAACAATGCTAAACACCCATCTTTCTGTTCCAACCTGATTGCGGGCTATGATCTGAATATCGTGCGAATAGCCGGTAGCCTCATCTGTAGTAAGCAGGTAATTATAAAAAGTGGTAGTAGTTGCGCCACCATCGTACGCGTAAGAAACGTTATACGATTTTAGATCGTCCTCCGTTTTTGTAGCGGTAATGCCAACGGTGATAGTGTCTTTCTTATTCAGAGACCTGTCGCTACTGGTATAAATACCGCCTGTTTTAAAAACAACGTCCGGTGGCACGTGTGGGTCTACCTTTTTCTTTTTGCAAGAAATTAACGTTATTGTTATTACTAACATTAAAACGAGTATGTGTTTTAGATTTTTCATTTGATTTTAATTAAATTGAAATTTAAGGTTTAAAGAGACTGAACGGCCAATGTTATAGATGCCGAAATATTTAAAACGTGATAGATGATCGTAATAGACTTTATTTAAAAGATTATTACCCGAAAAGGAAATAAGCAATTTATTTTTTACTTCTTGAATTTCTGTCCCAATACTTGCATTTACCAGGTCGTAGGCATCTGTTCTCGTCTCGAATTGGTTAGGTGTGTTTTGAGCCCAAACATAGGTATAACCAATGCCAATAAAGGAATTCTTAAGTTTACCCACTGTATTTGCTTTTAATTTTAGTTCGTTATTTATTTTTTGTGAGGGAATAAAAGGTAAGTACTCATTATCGCTTGTTGTACCAACAATGCCAGAGTAAGTAGACTGAATGAAAAGAAATTTTACCACCGAAGGATGAATCTTTATACCACCCTCTGCGCCTTTTAACGTAGCATCTTTTTGAATGTAATTGTAGATCCTAAAACCTAAATAATCATCGTTACTTGGCTGCAAGTAAATATAATTTAAAAAATGATTTATATATGCAGCGCCAAATATTGTAAAGCTCTTGTTATAGTATTCTGCATAAATATCTCCACAAAAATTTTGTTCCACTTTTAAGTTCACGTTTCCTAATTCATATCTTAAACTACCTTCGTGCAAACCATTAGATGATAATTCTGCTAAGTTAGGTCCACGATAACCTGAAGACGCATTTAGCTTGATATTGATCTGTTTTATGTCGAAAATACTAACACCAACAGCACCATTAACCGTATTATAATTTTTATTTACAGCAACAACATTAGTACCGGGGTTGTAAGCGCTTCCATTATTTAAAACACCTGTCTCAAGCGTTTCAATTATTTTGTAATCGTAACGTACACCGCCTTCCAATACTGCATACTTAAATTGTTTTTTGAGATAGATAAATAAAGATGATTCGAAAAGATTAGCGTTAGGTACAATAATACGCGAGCCAATGTTTTCATTTGTTTGATATTGATTTTGGGAACCGATAACCAACTCTGTACTTGCGTTAAAGTTTTTTGTCCAGTTTATTTTTGCAGTGTAGGTATTCAGGATCATATCAAGGCTTATACCTCCTGCTCCTTCTTGCTCCTGGCGATTATTTGAGTGAAAACCGAGATCTAATTTTAATTTTGATGCATTGAGTATAAAAGTATTTTGAGTAGTGAACATATTAATAAGTACCGTGTGGTGCGGACGTTCAAAACTTCTTGCCAGCCGATCATCAGGTTTGTCAAATACCTGGTAGGCATCCATTAAAAAACCAAAATCATTTTTGGCAAACAAATAATTATTCTCGTTTATCCAGTGTTTGTGTTTAAAGCCTAAAGATGCCTTAGCTACATAACCACCAAATCTTGAATTTAAGATGCGGTTGTTGTTACCATCACTGTAATCGGCATGAGATTCGTTCCCAAGCCTAAGCGCCCAGTTAATTTTTTGTGTACTTCTTTTTACGCCTGCATCAATACCATACCCATACGTGTTTGAAAAAAATCTGCTAGATACATCGGCCTGCGTTTTACCAACAGGCGCGTTTTTTTCGTTAATGATATTTAAAACCCCTCCCATGGCTTCACTGCCATAAAAAAGAGATGATGGTCCTTTAATTATTTCGATCCTATCAATGCCAATATCTGTCAATCCAAGGCCATGTTCATCCTGCCATTGCTGGTTGTCAAAACGCATTCCCAACAAAACAGTTTGTATACGGTTACCAAATAAGCCTCTTATAACCGGTTTAGATATTCCCGCCCCTGTATTTAGCTGGTTAACGCCGGGTAGTTTTGCAATGCCATCGCTCAGCGATAAAGCCCCTAATTCACGCATGCTTTTTGCATCCAAAACATCTATTGTGTTGGCGGTTTCGGATCTTTTTGATTCTTCGTTACCATACACAACAATCTCATCCAGGTAATTAGGATCTTGTTTTAATTCTATATTCTTAACAAGCGAAGAATCGCTCATAAAGAACGTAGTTGTAAAATGTGTGTAACCAAATTTTATTGCTTGTAATTGATGATATCCTTTCGGAATATTCGTAAAGCTAAAATTTCCCGAACTATCTGTTTCTGTTTGAATATTTAAAGAAGGAATATTTACTATGGTAAAAGCAATAGCTTTGTTATTGCCACTATTGCTAATAGTGCCACTTAATTTATTTTGCGCTGCTAAAGAATTATCTAAACAAATATAATCTAAAAAACGAAAAGTACACATTTTAGAAATCAAAAAGTACAAAAAAAGAAATTTAACGCCCCTATACATATACAGAGGCGTTTTTTAGCTTTTAAACGGCTTTTAAGGGGTAATTAGACGTTAACACCTCTATCTTAGTCTTTGGTCCTTTAGTTGAGTTGCTATTGGCCACAGAAACGGTTTGTTGGATCTGCATTTGATGCCACCCCTTCTTTTTAACATATTGATCTAAAATGTCGCTAGGATAGGAGCTTAATAGGAATTTACCCTCTAAACTGGCTAACTGCTTTAAAAGGTTTTCGAAGTCCTGTATTGTATATCCATTATAATGGCCGCAATCACTATTATAATAAGGTGGATCACAATAAAAGAAAGAATCCTTCGTGTCCCGGCTCTTTATAATCCTTAATGCATCAGCGCACTCAACTTGAACCGTTTGAAGCCTGATGGCGTATTCTTCAGTAAACGACTCTCTTTTGTTGGTGATCTTTTTACTTGTAGTGTTTTTCTTTTTATCATATCCCCAGCTGCCATCAATTATACTGGAAAAGCTTTGGCTTGCTAATGTCCAAAAAGCCCAGGCACGTTGTATTTCTGTAAATAAGTCCGGATTATTATACATAACACTTGCCTTCCTATGAAGATCTCTACTATGCAGAGTAATTTTAATTTGCTTCTCAAGACTGATATAGTCATTTTGAACAACCCGGTAAAAGTTGATCAACTCTTTATTTGTGTCGTTAATCACTTCTACATTTGATTTCGGTTTCTCAAAAAATATCGCTCCGCCACCAAGAAACGGCTCGCAATAAAGATTATGTTTTGGAAGTAAGCTGATTATTAAAGAGGCCAGCTTTTGTTTGCCTCCATAGTAGGTAATTGGGGTTTTCATATATATTTATTTTAGTTATCTTTGTAGTCTCTGACAATTTATTGCACAAAAAAAACACGACCGTAACACTAAAGGAATTGTCCTCCAGTTGAATACGGTCGTGTTCTATTTTAAAAAATTGTCAGAGATTTTTTAATGCTGGAGGACATAATTTTTAGCCTCCAGCCAGCAATAAAGGCTTATATTTTAAAGTAGTACTCGCCAAAATAATCCGCTGCCGGAACGGATGATCCAGACGGATCAGCTATCTCAACATCACCATTAGTCTGAATCGTAATAAAATATGGAACAGGTACAGTGCTTATTATATATTTGTGCACAACAGTAACAACCTTAACGGTCGGTCTGTAAGCGACTGGCAATGTAAATACTTTAAGTGTAGCGGAACCATTACTCTTGGCGTGTATTTTAATTGCTACACCACCAACATCATCCCTTGTAAATTTAGTGGCACTGCTAGTTACAGCAGACCAACCAGACTGATAAGCAGGTTCTCCACCACCTCCAACTGTATGCCAAGTATCAATAGAAATATGAGCAAGAGGGGTTAAGTCTGAGGGAGCTACCAACTGAGGCGCATATTGTAAAAGGTCTCCCATTACATAGGTCCAGTTTTGCAAAGTGTAATTAAAAAGAAAGCCAGGTCCAGCTGTATTTTGAATTGTCATCGTATCTTCGACATATACCTGTTCTGAAGATAGGTTTTCAAAGGTCAGATTTCCTGCCGGGTTGAATCCCGGAGTGATAACAAATTTCAAAGTAGTAATTGCTGCGGTTACAAAACTTGATGCGGGTACATAATAAACATTTGGTCCTATAACAACATAACCCGCGTTTATATTTGTATTTGGACCAACGACATTAACTTCGCAACCCGATAGTATTACTAATCCTCCTGCGGCATAAGGAGCCAAAAGACCAGTTATTCTTTCGGCTAATGCATTTAAAGCCCACTCTAAATCATCTTCTGTAAACGGCATGCCGCCTAGCTTTGTTAAATCTAAATTTTTCATTTTTCTTCTGTTTTAATATAATACTATTTGGTATTGTTTGCCAGCTAATTTGTAATAATCAACTACAGCCCTTAACTGTAAGTTATTATATACAAGGGTTGACGGAATATTGATTATAAAATTGTATTGCAAATTAAATTCACTGCGCTTCCTCAAAAAATCTATTTTTTTGTATACTGGCCAAATACCGGGATACAAATAGGGCGATATTCCAACGCTTGTATTTGTTGAAGGGCCGTATACATAATGTCCTTGAACAACAAAAATACCAACTGGATAAACAACAAGCGGTTGCCATCTTCTATATAAATATTTTGGCGGTTTTAATTCTATGCGCCTGTAGATATAATATTTTGACGATGGCCCTGTGTTTGTAATAAAAATGCCATTGTTAGTGGGATCAAATTTCTGATTTAATATGGTTTCTAAATAACAGATTTGTCCTGTAAAACCAACTTTATATATATAATCTTGCTTCACGAGAAGAAAGTCATTATAAATTATTTTTGCAGGCTTAAGTAGTGCTTTAATCCAATCTAACCTAAAAACAAGGTGCAGGAATATTGGTAGATTTTGCTTTACTATTTTATCCCAATCTATATTATAATTAAACATAAGGTGTGAATAATAAGGTTGATGATAGCGGAGTTGTTGGATCAATTACCATATACCCAGCATTTGCTAAATATCTTTGTGGAAACGTTACAAAAGGATTTGCTCCATATCTTGCTTGTGCAAGATTCATATAGGCACTAGTAACACCGGGAACATCTTGTATTTTGTCAATCGCTTTGTCAAGCTCAAATACACCATTAAAAGCATCATTAAGATCGCTTAAATACTTATTAATAGCATTCTCAACTGGAAAAACTCCCGGATTCGCTATTGATTCACCTGTCGGTAACAAGATCATTGGATCATAGTTAACAAAAGCGAAAAAACGCAACTCATCGGGTGGATCTGAAATAATATTTAAATCTATTCCTGCTGGCTTTACACCATCATTTTCAAAATACGCAACAACCGCTAATTTTTCGGGGCCTGATAATTGAACAGGAACGCCAGCCGACAGTTTTGCAAGCTTCAGATTAACCGTGTTACCATTCTCTTGTGCCGCCGCTCTTTTTACGATTCGGTTATTCAGATTAATCGTTGCGTATTTCCATTCTAAGTTTTGAAATACCAAAGCGTCACCATATTGGAACTCATAAGCCTTTTGCACATACCAAGGCAAAGTACCATACCTTGATTTTTTAGAAATGCTTTCCAAGTCTATTTTAAACAAATCAAAAAACAAATCCAAAGAATAATAACCGGCAGCAACAGCCCAAACCCACAATCTCCAACGCGCAACTCTGCTTGTTGTTGTAATATCGGTTAAAAGCGTTTGTGCCGAATCTATGTTAGGTTGAAGCGTATTTAAACTCGAAAGCGTTTGCTTCTCTTGTATTATTTTATCATACCAAAATTCTATTGATCGTGCCATTTTATTAATTTTTAATTCTATATCAGTCCACAGTCTCCCATGTATGCTTTAACAGCCAATTGTTCAGTTGATTTGTTTTGATTTCCGTCGCTAATTCCAACAAACCCTAAAACATCGTTACTAAAGTTTGCAGCTGTTCCATTATTGTTTATAGCTCCTAAGTACATTTCTTGATTGACAAACGCATTAGTAGATGGGATTGCATAATCACTGGTAATAGTATCAATAGTTAAGGCTTCCGTTGTCCCGCCGGATTTGCGTGTAATACTAAAAAATCCTAATGAATTAGTATTTGTAATTGATGAAACTGCTGGTCTATTCAACCCACCCTCAAATAGCGAAGACGTTTTTGTTTTCATTTGACTAAAGTTTGTACCATCTCTTGAACCCATGCTGCTACCATTTAAATTCGATAAAGAAAATAATGTAAGTGATGCGCTCACCTTCGTATAATAACTTCCATGAGATGCTGGATTGTACTTTAGATTCAGATACTGTGACGTGCCGTTTAATTTAACGCCAGTATACGCAAGAGTCGGCGTTCCAACAGCAACAATATTTACATTTGCTCGAGTAATAATTGGCTTATATCTCTGCTCGTCATGTTCTAATCCTGCCAACACATGTAAAAAGTCATATCTCAAATTTCCATCATCTTCAAGCTTTTGCATCAGCTTTTGCAGTCTCAATGTTGAAGCGCTTGATGGCTTATTTGTTAAGGAATTATGCCATGTCTTTAAATTTGATTGTAGATCACCCGTTCCTGTAAGTGTATTAATTTTACTTATTGCTCCTGTTGATGTATGCAATAATCCTCCGCTGAATGACTGAAATACTAATGGTTTAAATTTTACGTAAATAGTAGTATTTGATAAAACTCCATTTGTTGGAGATAAAGATATTGGACTTTGGTCACTACTGCTGTTATCTGTGTTAATAATAAATCCAAATGGCGCAGTAATAACAATATCAGAAAGCAAATCAACTCCTGACACAGTATAGTTTTGTGATGCAGAGGTTTGTAATAGTTTTACGTTACCAAATGCTAAAGAATTTGTGCTAATTGTAATTGTTGGAACCGGTACTGGATTAGAAACGGTGACAGCATACGTTGCAACCGATACACCATTACTTTTTAAATATTCAACAACTTGCGTATTAATTTTATCTTCACGTATAAACAGTTTGGTTCCCGGAGCCAGGTCGTCTTGAAAATTGCATAATGACGGATTGTCAAGTATTAAATATTCAACACCGGATGCGCTTCCATATTCCTGAATAGCAATATCAAAAAGGCTTTGTTTATTTTCTACTGTTATCGACTTCACTATATTTCAATATTAAAGTTTCCGTTTACTATATCGATTTGCTTAGGGTATTTACCATCGCGAGATAAATGCAAAGACAATCTTTGTTTTATATCTGTTGACGGCTTGTGGCTGTTGATCATTAAAATAACATTTGGTCCAATAATGGGATCGCTTTTTAAAGCTCCTGTGTTTAGTTTAGCTATAATAGTACAGTCATCTAACCTGCCGTCACCAATAGCAAAATCGCCATCAATAACAATTTCGTTAAAGTCCTTATCTAAAAGTATATCTACGTTATCCACCATGTTTTATTTTTGCGTTTTCTAATTGAGTAAGATCTTGTTGCTGCATTGCAGCGACTGCGGCATTATAAGCGCCAGCCGAAGCTCCACTATCTAAAGCGCCTGAATAAACTGCTATTGCCGTCCCTGTGGCG